>JAAEAF010007315.1:0-47531 GCA_011037195.1 Triatoma infestans
TGTATATTTATAAGTTGTTTCATTATTACAATTTACAAAGAACTGCTATTTTGTCAAGTACATAAATTAAAATATAGTTATTATTTATTTAAATCTGTTGTTTCACATTCTCTAATTCCTAAACATATCTCTTTCAAAAAAACATACACATATGCAAGGCCTTTCAACAACGCTCGCGGTACATCATACACAAAACACACATCAACCCAACACATTATATGATCCTCTAATAAATCTTGAATATCCGGGATACGAACAGGTGTTGTTTGAAGAGAATGTCGGTGAATACGATAGTAGTTTAGTGATGAGAAGGGAAATCATATGAAGGAATATTTGCATACAGTGTAAGAACTTGGCACTTCTCTTGGAAAGCGGTTAAAAAAAAGTTCCAGGTTTTATCTGGAACATTGGCGCAACATGACCGTTCTTCAACGTCCTATGATTGTGACTTTTGTACATAGGATATAAAAGGCATACTTGCTATATACGTGCTATATATTTCATTGCATGATCGAGAGAGGAGGCATGTTCATAAGACATTGTTGCCAAAGGCATTTAGAGACCGCTTGACAAGTAAGTTGTAGTTTAATAACAAATTATGAATTATGTTTTTATGCCAAAACTATATAGTCGGTTATAGACTTAGATAAACTGTTAAGATATAGGTAATGTAAAGTCTGCAGATAAATTCATTTATATTTAATTCGAGAGAACTTTTTGTTCAGTAAACTCCATCGAGAATGTTGCTTATGGGCGGCTTCTTTCCTCCAGTTAATTCGTGAGAACTTTTTGTTCAGTATACTCCATCGAGAATATTGCTTATGGGCGGGCTTCTTTCCTTCAGTCAAACCACTTCAGATCACACATTATATTCATCTATTGTAACTTGTAATGTAGATTGAGAACGGGAGAAAAATAATATACGAATTATTCAACAGTTATCTACATTATTCATTTTATCTGCATATTATAATAAGAGTTTGTAATATTTCAAATGTGGAAAATTATGACAATGAAATTTGTTTAAACCACAACCAAACCTAACGAACATACACGCACACAAACATACACATATTTCTAAAAATAACTTATTCGTGCTCAGGACCACAAAACATGTATATCCGTTGTAAAAAATGGCAGTTTCCAAAAACTCTGATTCAAATGGACTACTTTCTCTTACAGCAGTAAGAGGAAAGAAAAGATATTAATTGATTAATTTATTTTCATCACTGTAATCTTATAAATTGTTACATGCTGCCATTAGAAAGAATGGCAACCAAAAATGGTATGTACAACTCTCACGTTTTATGTTTTATTTTGTTATCTCTACAGTATAGTTCTGCATGCCAGCTGTAGATAAGTTCGCAATGTATTTGGTTTACTATGCAACATTATCGTAAATATTCTTTTGTCTTACTCATTCTCAAAAACAGGGTTTTCAGAGGTGTTACACCACCTTTCATGAATTTTTTGTTAATGAGCTGATCTCCGAAGAGATTTCTGTTGTTCCTTATCTTAATCAGATTGAGAACTGGTTAAAAAAAAAATATATACATGTATTTAAAATTGCTATCTGCACAAAATTTGATGCTTTGAATATATTGAGTATATTTTTGTGATTTCTTTAAATATGACAAATTGTATTAAAACAAATCTAAATAATAGATCTGCTACTTTGAAATTTTTTCTCTCTTCTGATCTCTCTTCTGAGCATATAGTAGTGGCATTAATCTACTGCTACTCACTTTATATGTATATCTAGCAATATTTGTATTACCATTAAATCTGAAATTCGAACAAATGAAAACACAACTATTCTGCCCCTTCACTTCATCAAAATTGAATATCTCTTAGATAAAAAATTTCTGCCAATAAAATACCATGAACCTTCATTGAATTCTAACAGATTAGCGAAAGCGGCCCTACATTTCTAGGACCTTGAAGCTTGAACCATTTACTTTTGAGTTTTTGTTGCTCTTGCAAGACCTCGTCGGCTCTTTTAGCGTAGTTGGTGAAAGAATGGGATCCTTAAAATAGGCCATAAGGTAAATCTCTTCTCCTAGCAGAAAGTCGGGTAATCATTTCTTTTTGACGGTTCTGTAGCAGATCCAGACTACCAATTTTCTTTAAAATGCACGAGTCTAGCCTGAATTATAAATTCAAATATTGTTTTATGGCTCCGATTCTATTTTTAAGCTATAGTTAAGCTATAGAATGTAAGCCATATTTGAACCAAGGATTTTATGCTCTTCCCTTCCCTAACGAAGGCAATTAAAAAAAAAAATTATATTTTTATCACAGTACATATTCATACTGAAGCTCATTATTGCCGTGCGATTAATTATTATCGATCTGGGTGGTATCCATTTATTTTCTGCTGCCGAAGTGCAGGTTTGATTATGGCGAGCTTAGCGATTTTGTTCCAGTAAACGATGAAGCTCAATATTCTGACCTTCCAAGAAATGTTTGAAATTAAACAATTACAATGAAACAGTTATAAGGTCAGACCATTTTAAGCAAATTTATATGACCAATATTTAGTACTTCAATTTATTGGCCTAAAATGATACTATTTTTAATAAAGATACTCATTTTCAAGTGTCAACTTCAGTCATTTTGATGAAAAAAATCACATACAAAAAAAAGTTACCACTTTGGACATAGCGCTTTAAGGTTTAAGCTTCATTTGTTTCTTAGCAGAGCCACCTTCGAATATAGGGTCTTCTTGGCTTGGCAATAGTTCTTGCCATAAATTAGTTTACTAATCATTTACTAACAGACTTTATAATCTTTGTTTTTAATTCTTCTGAAATATTTTTCTTTTAAGCTAGTTGCAGATCAGATTTTATTTATAGAAACAAAAATTCACCTGTAAATACTTATTTTCAGTTAAGAATGGCTGCACTGAATGAAGCATACAGTGGCGGTATGAAAGGACAACGAGGTGCTGATTATGCATGTTACAGACAAGCACGAAGAGCTGGATTAACTGGCACCACATTTAGAGCTTTTATTACATCACGTGTTCAGAATTTAGATTCAATTGTTAAACCTTCAGATAGAGATCTTCCAGTAGTCAATATAAAGGTATCATTTTTTGTTTAAAGATATTTTCATTTTTTTTATCAAATTATTATTCAAATTTCTAACATAAGTTTTCATAGGGAGACGTACTTTTTAACTCTTGGAAAGATATATTTAATGGAGATGGAGCGTACTTTGCACAGCAGCCAAGGATATACAGTTTCAGTGGGAAAAATATTCTTACAGACTTTTCGTGGTGAGTTTCAGTATCATTCAGGTTGACATTATTTGAATGCAACACTCCTTTACCCTTGATAGTATGAGTTATTTTTCTAGAATTTTTGTAGATCCTTATTTGGTCTAATTTTAGATATGTAAACAAAAAATTGTTTCAAGTGTTCCTACTTGCGGAAATTGGATTTTAAGTTCTTATATAATTTTCTTTTTTATAAATTTTATATATATATTTTTTTTTTTTCAAGAAAAATAACCAAATTCATCAAAATATTGGATGGTTAAATTCCAACAATGATGTATTTCATATTTTTAAAAAATCCATAATACGTAGATATCTAAATAATAGTAATCTAAATTACTTTTTCAAGACAATGTTTATTCAGTTTGATGCTAGATATTGTTAGTGCAGGCCGCGCTATCGAAATACTTTTATTTTTCACATCAGCAACAATTGAACCTAGATCAATCGTCTTATAGGCCTCCATAATTCTATGCTGAAGTTGTACAACTGAAAACACAAAGAAAACTGTGATTGAAACTCCGTGACGAGTCACACAAAGTGTGACAAATTTCTAATGGAAATGACATATTGGAGTTATAGTGGCCTTACTCCACCCCCACCCGATCTACCAATAAATAAAGCATCTATTACCGAACCATCGTCCAGGAATGATTTAGGTCATGCATGATATTTTATAAATTGATAAGGCATACATTGAACTTTATCACAAGTATTGGCGAGAATGCAGTGTATACATTTCGAGTATGTTGAGTTGACAATGTCACCTTAAACTGTTTCTTCCCAGAATATCAGTTTGAATTTAGACGCCACCATTCTACCATACAACAAACTCACCGCGTTGTAGACACCATTGCATCCTCCCTTGGGAAGAAAGAGTGCTGTTAGAAAGAAGCTTTCCTCGATGTGAAGCAGGCCTTCGATCGAGTATGGCACACCGGGTTCTCTGGAAACTTAGGGGCATCCTTCCAGCAATCTATTATCTTATCCTAAAATTCTAGGTATTTTCAAGTACAAATCGGATCATCCTTCTCTCCTTTCAATCATACCGAAGCTGGAGTGCCGCAAGGCAGCATTCTAGGTCCTATCCTTTACTTCAGTATACACTGCAGACATCCCAACACATCCTGATACCATCCTTCTCAACTATGCGGATGATACTGCTATCCTGTCTTCCAATAATGATCCCGTAACAGCCCATAGAAATCTACAAACCCATCTCTCCTCCCTAGAAAATTGGTTCAAAAAATGGGCCATTAAACTTAATGAAAATAAGTCCCAAAACATTACCTTCACTCTACGTCGCATTACTCTTCTCCCAGTCTACTACAACTTAATTACCTTGCCAGTGGTCAACGTTGCTCGCAATCTTGGGCATTACTTAGACCGAAGACTTACCTGCAATTCTCATATACGATATAAAAGAATAGAACTAAACAGACACTTTCGTCAACTTGAAAGACTACTGGACAACAGATCTAAACTCTCTCTAGACAACAAAAGACTAATTTGTACATCTATTTTAAAGCCTATCTAAAGCGTATGGGATATAACTATGGGGTTCAACCAAACGTTCAAATCTCCAAAGACTCCAATCCCTACAATCCAGAATCCTCTGTAACATTGTAAACGCTCCTTTTTACGTCTCCAACCAAACCATACATACACACTGACCTTAATATACCTTCATTGCTCAAGTCGCCCAAACCCGTTAAAGGAAATTCCATATTAAACTGCAGACTCACACAAATCCTTTAGGACAACACCTGTCTTCCCAAACACTTCCTAATAACCCTCCTAGACGTCTTAAAAGACAATGGCCTCGAGATCTCTTCTCAAGTGAAGAGAGACAAAAGTGATTTTGTGTAGTTTTGGAGTGTTACCATTGGGTAGCTTCTCCACTCATTTTGTATTTATGTTCTTTGTATAATTGTTACTTATAGTTACAATGTGCCATCGCGCTGATTGTAGCATAAAGATTAAAAAAAAAAATTATATTTATGAAATATATGCCACGAGATGATTTAACTATCAGATCACGGCGGGTATTTAATACCAAGTATCTTCAATATAGCGTGCATAAACTCTGAATTTTTTTGAGTTATTTTCTTCTTCTGTTTACTAAAGTATTTGTAGAAGAGTTTCTAAAGTAAGTGTTATTTTATTGTTGAAATATGCAAATCTATCATTCTTTTTAATAAACCCAAATAAAGTTGTAATATAAATAATATGAATAAGTTATCAAGCAAAATCCTTGAACGAAAGATCTGTTTCACAATTTGAAAAAAATACTCTGTACCTCATGAAAAAGAAAGCTAGCTCGGAGACTCAACTATTGTAACAATTACACAAATTTTTGTTTACATTTTGAAAAAATATTCAGAAAAAATTAGTATTTTCAAATTTACTTTTGTAAACAAAAGTTGTTTTGCAGACAGACTCAGTCCTTCTAACTATACTTTATCTATGTTATTGTGAACTTGAATGCTATTATTAAATTTTCTTTCACAGGCCACAAAAATACATCTGGCATGGATCATTAGCAAATGGTGAACGTGCAGTTGATGAATACTGTGAAGGTTGGGAATCAGATTCAGTTGATCGCGTTGGTTTGGCCTCATCGTTAGCAACTGGCAAATTACTTGGCCAAGAATTATTATCTTGTTCGCATAGGTTTGCTGTATTATGTATTGAAGTTGCATCATCTTCCTCTAATGTACGAAGAAGACGTCGCAGAGAATTGGCCAATGAATTGACACAGATGGAATATACAGAACTTTTCGATAGTATATTTAATAATGATACTGCTTGACAGAAATTGAAGAAAACATGAGAACTAAATATTTAAGTCAGTATAGTTCTCAATAAGATAATAATAATGGTAATAAATAAGAAAAAAGAGGGCAGTTAAACTAATTGACCCAATAAAAAGAGCACAACTAAAATGTAAGACTTAAACAATACCGGTTAAACAAGACAAACTATCGAAAATTAGTTTGTTGTTTAATTTTTTTTTTATTTATAGAATCGTGAAAGTTATTATATTTTCTTTTTTTTATCCAACAAAAAAATAGAATTTTTACAAGTGTAAACTGCCATTAATATTTGCACAAGAAAATTAAAAATTTCTTAATTAGGTTTTCTAAGTTGAAATATTTGTAGTAATTATTTTTTTTTAAACATTGGGCCAATTCATTTTAGTCACAACATTCTAATCACAAATAATGGTTTTGTATTAGTTTTATATAAATATTTATGTTTTTTTGTATGAATGATGCTTTAAAAAGTGAACGCTAAATATTACAAATTTAATATGATGTGTTCTGTTTAAAAGTTATATAGTCGATTTGAGTAAATTAGTAACTAAAGTATTTTTAGTTATAGTTAACTAAAAATAAAATCCTTGCTCATTTTAGCAAGAAATAATACCCTCATCATAATATGTGTTCAAAACTTTAAAATAAATGGCTTATTTTAATTTTTCTGAAGGACGTGGTCTGTAAAAAATGTTACAGGTAAACAAAGTAGAAAAATGCTTAAATAATAATGTATAAACATTATTTAAAAAAAATTATTAATGCTAATTAACATAAATAAATAAACGATGGTTTTGTATATATTATCATTTATTTAGGCATTACAGTCTTCTTGGACCTTATATTTAATCCAGAATTTGATATAAACAATCCACATATTTATTTATTAAACCAGAAAATAAATGTTTCTTTTGAATATTTTAATAGCTTCATTTAGGTATTCTGTTTTTTTATAACATTCTGAATGCATACCTATTTTTATCTTTTTCTATATTCTGATTATGTTATGAAAATATAAAATAAAAAGAATGATAAAAATAAATAAACATTTACATGTATAAAGTAAAGGAATATTGTAAGCGAATGAATGTGAGTGATGCTGAATTTAAACATAATTTACTGCAGTATTGAATATGTATATCAAGTTAATAAAGATAATATACAATATTGTAATTAAAAATAAATCAACAAATACAAATTCTGATACATGAATTGTTTCAAAAAAAGTGACGAGAGATCCTAATGAAATGTATGTTTTTAAATAAAATGAATAAATCATTTAATGTGCCATACTTTTATTATTTGGTGCGTGAGTTTTATCGATAAGAGAAATAATAATAATAATAATAAAACATTAAAATTCTTGGACACTAATTTAACTATGTTCCCTAAGAAAAACAAAGAGATGGACTTCTTTTTGATGTAGTAAATCCGTTAGTATTTATGTAAAATTGTTACCAGAATGGTTAAGTGGCAAAAAAAAAAATTGTATATATATATTCGTATCTTTAAAATCTTATATATTGATAAGTGTAAATATTAATGATAAATAACATTATTATATACGACTGTTTGGTCTGTGACGATTTTTGTGTTGTAAAATTGATATGAAATAAATATTATTGTACTTATAAATACATATTATATATATATATATATTAGTAAATTTCAGCAGACTATTTACAACATTTAGAAATATTTTTTAAAAAAATCCACTTATAATTGAACCAAATGATAAATTTAAATTGTTTGAATGATTTAAATTCCTTTCCTGGTTTATCGAGTTGACATTTATGTTCAAAGAATGCAGCACTATACAATCATCTTGTAAGGTTCTTATTTTATTAGTTTTTGAGATTTTCAAATAAATAATAATTTATTAAGAAAATTTAATTCAAATTTAATTCAGTTAATTCTATAAGAGGGAAGAAATCTTAGAGTTATAGAGGAGACCTGCCATATTTATCTGATATGCTTAAATCAAGCTGAAATTTCTACTAAATTTTAATTCAGCACAATAGGACTATTTTTTTTATTTTGCTGGCTGTTTATCTGCTTAAACAATTTCTTTTTTTGGAATACCTCTCGTTTAGGTTATTCGAACTGTGACGTCAATTTGTACAAGTGGGAGTGTATATGGTTTTTCATTTCAATCAAATTAATATAGTAATGTTTTTGATATAAATTCATATTTTTTTGCCCCCACTAACTTATTGCTATGTGGGCATTACTTTAAACTAACAACATTATTTATGTTAGTATTAAAAGAAATAAATAAATAAAACTAATAACAAAATTGAACAATCTCATCTATATTTTACTTTCTCTTACTCCCTAGTAAGAGGAAGTATTGTAATCGTGTAAAATTTTCGACATCGAGTTTTCACCGGAAATATCCGTTTTGAGGTCCCCTGAGTCCAAAAAAATGTTTTTTAGCAAATGGTCTGTGTTTGTATGTGTGTATATGTGAATGTGAACAGCATAGCTCAAAAACGAAAAACCCTAGAATGTTCAAACTTGATATTCCGTTTAGTTATCACCATGGGATCTCTGACAGTACGTTATACATCAAAATTCCTCAACCGGAAGAACCATTTTACTAGTTTTTTTTTTTACTTTCTTGCAATTTTCTCAAAAATGGCTCCAACGATTTTCTTGAAACTTGTAACATCAACTACACTTACAATGAGCTACAACTTTTATTTGTAACATTTCTCCCGGAAAAATGCATTTAAAGGTGCTTTTGGGTGAGGGGTGGAGTAACGGTTTCCTCTAAAGTGCTATTTCAGTTTATTAGACAATTCCGTCATCTAAATAGTGTTAATTAGAATTAGATGTATTGTAGAAATTCCGAGTTTGAAAAAAATCTGATGACCGGAAGTTCGTTTACTTTACCACTGTACTAAATGATTTTTCACTTTTTCGCGATTTTCTCAAACTTGGCTCCGACGATTTTCTTGAAACTTCGTATATAAACTACGCATACAAAGATGTACAAATTTTATGCAAAACATTTCTCTGGAAAAATTCATTTAAGGGCACTTTTAAGGTGGCGGTGGAAAGGGTTATGTTTTTCTCTAAAGTGTTATCATAGTTGATTACACAATCCTATCATCCAAACAAAATTAATTAGAAATATATAGATTGTCAAAATTCCTAGTTTCAAGAAAATTAGTTAACCGGAAGTGCGTTAACTGAACAGTTTTTTCAGTTCTGCGAAATTCATTAAATTTTGTCAATTATAATTTTGAGAACTGGAGTAAGAGAAAGTTGTGTGAGTGTTTCATACCAGATTTAAAAAAACAAAACAAAATGAGTAGGCATTTACATAGCTTACATTCTCTAGAGTTTTGCCTGGAAATTCATTTTCGTCTCCTGAATCTAAAAATAATTTTTCTTTTTAAGAATTTAATCGAAGTGTACAGTAACTCAAAAAACCCAGCAACCTGAAACTGATATTGCTTTGGTCCTTTGGTTATCACAAATGAAAATTAAACCAATCTTTTAGCTGCTGAAGAACCGCCTTATGGAATAACTTTCAATTTTCCATTTGGTTGAAAAGATTTTTTTCAACACTATTCTAAAATAAATTTGAGTTTGGGTTCAAAATGACGATTTCACTTTCTTCTAAATCACAGTTCCAACTTTTTCTTGTTTTTTTTTATCCTATGATTTCTTCAAAAAGTATTGAAACATATTGAAAAAGTCAACTAGTAGTTCCTGACACATTATGTGATCTAATATTTAAAGGAACAGAGAAAAACCTGGCTTTCAATTATGTTATATATGTTATCCATTTCTGGTTAGTATGATTAGTACATTTCAGAACTTAAGTACGAAAATGGTATACATACATATCAGTATATGTTATGACTAAAAAGATATCGTTATTATTAGTGAATCGGAAACCAAAAATTGTTTTGAAACAACTTCCCTGTATAGGTTGCTGTCAAGTTCGCCTGAAGGAAGCATATATATATATATACCTTCCACTTACTGATTGCTGATCGCGCTGATCGCAAACTCAATTTGGGAATTCATATGTTCAGTCCCCCGATTATGAAAAAAAATATGTTTTTAACGTACATGTGTGATAACTTATCGTCGGTTCCGACTTGAAGTCGGTTTGTACTGCACAAAATTTCTGTAATTTTCATTTTTGATACACACACATATAAATATATACAAGTAAGCAATTTTTTGTTCCTATAACGGTCATCATTATGGTCAATTTTTTCCATATTTTTGTGTTAAATATTGCAAATTAGGTTGGACGGATTTGTAAGCGGCTTGCACCATTTTACACAAACTTATCTTGAGAATATTAAAGGAATGGAGGGATTAGACGCCTGAACGATGAAGCCCCCTTCCGAGAGATTAGGCGGGGGGGAGGCAGAGGCCCCTAGCTGTTCTATATATATAAAAAAATGTAAGCTATTTGTGTCACGATTTTGTGAAATATGGTAATATTGCAAATGCGTCTGGACCGATTTTTAAGCGGATTGCTCCATTTCACACGGAATTGTCTTAAGAATGTTAAGAGGCGTGCCATTAAAATGCGTTCATATTGCAAAATCAGCTGGATGAATTTTCAAACGGTCTGCACTATTTAACCCGAATGTTCTTGAGAATGTTAGGAGTGGTGAGGTGGTATTCAGGAGAATGTTAAGGGGTGAATTTTTTTGCCACGTAGGTTGGGCATAACTGGTATGCAATGCAAGAATGTACATGCAAAATGCTAATTTTAACACAAATTATAAAAATATTAATTTTTGTAAAGACAAAAATTTATTCTTTCTAAATTCGTATAGTTTTGATTTTGATTTGACATAGATTTTTGAGCGCCTTGGTACAAAATGCGTAAATATTGCTAATTATGCTAGACGGATTTTCAAGAGGTTTGCATCATTTGTCACGAAATTTTCTTGAGAACGGCTGTAAGGGTAAACGGCTTTCTGAATTATATATTTATACTAGGGGGGGGGGGGCTCCGCTCCCTAATCTGTGTGTTTTAACAGCAGAAAATAAAAAAAAACCATGTAGCTCAAACTTGATAATTCGTATTCCTGCTTATTAACAGAAAAACTAAGAGATAGATTTAGATCGAAAAATGTCTTTTTAAAATCTGTATCAACTGTATTTGCTCTGTGCAAATCTTTGTTACTACACTGTTTTAACAAAAACATCCTGATGACGGGCGAACGCCCGAAACCAGTCGATGAC
This sequence comes from Triatoma infestans, assembly GCA_011037195.1. NCBI lineage: Eukaryota > Metazoa > Arthropoda > Insecta > Hemiptera > Reduviidae > Triatoma > Triatoma infestans. The sequence goes on from JAAEAF010007315.1 coordinate 11,320, forward strand.
CACAAAAAGAAGCAGTCTGTCACAGAAAATGTCTCTGATGCTTTCTAGCTCTGCGGAACCAACAAAAACAACAACTAGATTTGGATCTATTTTCCTAAATATCTTGAATACGGTCGTCGTAGCTGAGTTTGGCTTTCTCGCCCCCTCCTAAGGAGGTTACCTGCTTTTGACGAGATCTTTAACTTACTTATTTCTCTTCCTCTTCTACCATGCAGTGTAGAGGCGAGATTTATAATCTAATATATTATAATAATGAACTCCACATTCCAATCCAGTTTAGTCTATTAAATATAACAATTATAGTAACCATGGTAACAGATTCTAAATAAGGCTAAATGAAATGATTGCAAAAAAAAAATTAGTATTGAACAATTAAGTGAAGTGCATTTATCTATCCATCGACACTTCCCGTAGGATCAGGGGGCCGAGCCCTTGTAGTAAGTAATTAAACTCTGATGCTGACAGTTGGAATAAAGGCATGTGAATGATAAATTCGTAGAAGTAAAAAATAAATTAATAAATGAAAATTGTTATTACGGCAGTGGCGAGCAAGAAAAAAATTGTTATTTCATAAGCCTTTTGAGTGTGGACTACAGGTCAAAAACTTTTTTGGCAATAAATTTATTTTTTTTAAAGATAAATGTTTTATTTTTTTTATAAATAATGTAAATACAAACCATAAATAATGTACATCAAACCATAAGTGTTGAGTGAAACGAAACTCATTGCATTTGTAGTAATCTCCCTGCACAAAATGGATAGATTTACTCTGATAGATGAAAATCCGAAACAGATCAAGAATAAAATAAATATGCATGTTACAACGGATAAAATACCCAGACATAATTAATATATTTAGTTTTAGCTTGTGACTGCGTCCTATATTTATTTATATTTCTGTAGCGTATTTGATTGACAATTTTTAAGAAAGCTGGTTGGAGATTTACCCTAAATTAAGATCAATTAATAGTGTAAATTTCAAATTGAAGAAAATTAGTCAGTAAGGGGAAAGACTAATTGTTTTACATCAAATGATTTTTTCGAGATTTTGTTGATTAAATATCTAATTATAAAGATGAGGAGACGGAAATTAATTAATTGGCTCTGTCTGTAAACTTCTATGCTTGTTTATTTGGTGGAATGATGCAAATTGGTTCTTTAACTTAATCATTATATCTGATTTTGTATTTAATGTTCCAGGCTACCTTGGCCAACCATAGCAATCTATTGTTTCGACAATACTGACAATCATCATTCATGACTATTTGAACAGATAACATATTACTTATTCATCACTATTACTATTCACTAAAAAACATTCCCATGAAGACTTCTACTATATATTATCTGAAACTAATAATAACAATAATAATAATGGCGGGATTAATTCATTGATAGCATGCAGAACTTCTAGTTATATATATAGGTTTCTACTTCGAATCCAAGAAATGCTGCCCTTAGATTTTCTCCTCCTGGTACTTATCTACAGCTCAGCATTGTCTGGTGAAGGATAGTTTTAACTGTAATGAGGACAGCACTGCTGGGAAACAGGAGTGAGTGCACTAGAAGACTCCGGGCGCCAAACAACAGAGGGTGATGGTGTAGTGGAATCGTTTATTGGATGATCTGATCCCACCGTGATACTACAAGATGTAGGAGCAATCGTTTAATGTGATTCCTGAGGTATGTAGTAGATGTCTTGAAGAGGGCGGAAGTTAGTATAGAGATTTTTGGAAGTTAGTGCTCGAATTATTAACACGGAATTTATAAAAATAGACTGTATTTGAACAATAATTTAAACGTAAAAAATGGTAACTATTAACAAGAAATACTTAGAAATAAATAGAAGATAAATAACTAATAACTTAGAATGATTAAGATAAATGAACTGAGATGCACAACTAAAGAGATAAGTATAAATAAAAACTGTATAGGGACGCGTAAACTGCTGCTCGTATATGAAGACGTATTGAAGTATAATCGTATAATCATCCCCTGTTCCAATGAGGCGAGTTTATATATTAGTGTTGGCCACACTCACACCAAGACATCTGTCCTAGTGTGCGACCTTGAGCGACCTTGGTTAGTTTGGTGACCACCGATTTAGGTCAGTGGCCAGCCTTTGCGGTCAGCCTTTGATGTAAGGGTATTTACCCTTGGTTTGTTTGTTTGGCCGCGGCCTTGTCTTGAACTCAACTGGCTAGGCCACTAGTTATAAATTATTCTTTCTTTGTTATCTGTTGTGAAGGTTTGACATTCCTATGACTTTGCCATATCATTACAATGGAAAATAATAATAATAAACTTTTCCAACATATACCTATTTACATATCTTCTTCTTTTTTTTTTCTAAATAAGGAAACAATAAAATAATGATATTGATGATGATGATAATAAATAACAATGAAGAGTCTAAAAAAAAAGAAATAATATTAGGAAGAAGAGGAACAAGTTTATAATAAATTTTATAGGCGATTTTAGAGCAGTTTTTTTTGTTTGTTTTTTCTTTCTTTTAAAATTTACAATGTTTTACCAACAAAGAACTATTAACCTTAGTGTATTATTCACCATGTACATTGTTTTTACAAATACACTGAATACATCTTAGCAACTAAAAAAATAGTAAAAAAAAAAAAAAAAAAAAAAAAAAAAATATACATATATAATCAAATTTGAAATAAATTAATAAAAGAAATGCAGAATTTATTTTATTTTTTAAATAATTAAAAGCTTTGAAATAAAAAATTTAATTTTGTTCATATTTAAATACACCAATTTTCTAATATTTTTTATTTTATTTTTATTTTTATTATTAACTATTATTATTATTATTATACAATAAAATTGTGGCACAGCAATGTTATTTTTTTTTATAAATAAATAGGCCTACATTCAATATTAACATTAAGCAAATTTATTCCTTAAGGAGAATAAATAATTCTTTTTTTTTTCCCCTGCAACAGTATATATTAGGTGGCTTTTCCAGTGAAAAGTAATTTCAGTGTTGCAAAGTTCACTTAATTAAAAAAAAAATTGTTTTAAATAATATCACAAAAAAAAATATGAGTTAGTAAAAAACATAATAATGATTTACATTGCTAAACACTAAACTGTTCTACACAACCTTTTTTAAGATAGCCTTAAGTACAAAATAAATTGGACTAACCTTTCATCTACTACGCATTTTTTTTTTTTTTTTACATTGCTATTCTTAACTGTTGCAGAAAAAAAAATAAAATCTAATATTTTACATGGGAATAAAATGTTTTTTTTTTAAAACTCTCCTTCAGATGCAGCAACACTTGTGAGAGAGCAATACTGAACTCAAGGATAAAAATGTCACTTTATTATTCATCCATAAGTCAAAATAAATAACTGTTTTTTGTTTTTTTTTCGGGTGGATATAATATCATTATTTTATACAATTATTATCAAATTCAATTAATTAAAATTTTAATCATTTAGTAATAAAAAGTATTAATTAATCTTTTCTTTTTTTTTCTTTTTACATTAACATTTATTTATATATTTCTTTAAAACAAGAAAAGAGAACAATATTTAAGATATTATTGCAATTACTATTATTAATAATAGTTTTGCATTTTATTTATTTATTTTTTTTTTTTTTTTTTAGAAACAATTATATTTATATATTTTATAATTTACAAAAAATTCTATACACACTTATAAATTTCAGTTAGTTTTTTTTGTTTTTGTTTTTTTTTAATTTTAAATTTAATTTCTACAAACTTTGGAGGAGGAGAAAGACGAACGTACATTTTTTTTTTGGACAAAAATTACTAGTCATCAACAAATAAATAAAAATTTTCTAGAATTCAATTTTGTTTTTTTTTTTTTTATAACATACATTTATTTTCAGCAGTTATGTTTTAAATTGGTTTTTATTTCTTTATTTTATTATTATATACAAAAATAAATACATTCGATTGGAAAATCGTTTTTAATTTCTTCTTTTTTGTTGTTTATTCTTCAGATTAGTTTAAATTTTCTATTATTTTTATTGGAAACAATTTTTTTCTGAAGACTTTCTTAAAAATATTATTTAACAATAAACAAAAGTATTTGTTGAACCTTTGATGAAATTATGTTTATGAAGAAATTTTTGGTGAGAATCGGTTGAAAGTTGTGAAAGAGTTTTCTGTCTTATCAACGTTTTAATATATTATGGAAATCCAAGTTCCACTTGAAAATCTTTCTCCATATATCTTCGCGACTATCTATCTATATATTAAAGTCTTTATAAAGACAGGAAATTAGGTCGAAATGTTAGCAAAATTGAATGTTTCTTTCTTGACCGATCCTCACCAAATTTCTTCATAATATATTAAACAATAAGTTTATCTTATTCTCCATTATATTTTTATATTCTTACAACCCAGTATTTTTGGTAGTTTACTTTTCCTATTTTTTTTTTTTAATTCCACATACACAAGGGGTGGGATTAACATTGTTTCATTATTTTTATTGTTGAAGAAATAAAAAAATATAAAATAAAGTGCACAAATATTTTCATTTTAATAGTTTTATATTATACAACAAATGAAGTACAATTTTAAAGCTGGTACTATTATTTATTTATTTATTTTTTTTAATAACAATTTTCGTAAAAATTTAAAAGGGTGTTTTAAAAATATTGAATGTATGAATTTGTTGACAGTCATGAATAGTGTGAACTTATAAGATTCAAAAGTAATTTGTACATCTCTTTTCATATTAAAATCTTACAAAAATGCAATTGTTGTCTATTTTAAAAACTACTGTTAAGATAAAAAAAGAAAAGAAAAAAAAAAAATTAAATGTCAAAAATCAAGGATGCATTACTTGAAAAAGAGAAGAATATTGAAATAATAACTTCTTACGAGGATTACATGTTAAAATGTCCAAAAAACTATATTTTTCATATTTATTAAAATCGTTCAACTTATGTCACGTATACAAAATTCAAAAATGTAAAAAACTAGTACCCTAACTGATATTGAAAAAAAGTATTTATCCTGCTTCATCTTGTGCTCGTCGACCAGTATCGGGAGTTAGCCCATCATCGGGATATCTTCATAAACTGTGTGATAATGCAGACTTGTGCAGATCAAAATTAATTTAAACCCTGTTTTATTAAGACTTAACGAGTTTGGAAGGAGTTCTTTATGTCTGACTAATGTTTGTAATGTTATGACGTACTAAGGTACACTTCAAAGCAATAAAAGACGCAGAGATAAGAGCGACTAGACGCAAAAGAGCGACGCAGAGTAAGCAACTAAGAGTATCTATCGAGCGCTATGGGGAAAGCAATTATCGAATCATTGGTCATTTATTCACTCAAACTGTTTTATACCTACGGAGCAATAACCTAGGTTCAATATTAAAAAGCGAACCTTATTGAGTGAGTGAGTGCCTGCGATAGCACTTCGCGGTTCCCACACTGTATATTTCTTACGTCTTTTCTTACGATGTTGGGTCAACCACCTTTTTGCTTCAAGTAATCGAAACAAATGGATGTTTGTAATAAGGAAAATATAACAAAAAGAAGTGAATTAGATTGACGATGGCCGAAATGTAGGAATTGTAATAGGATCCAAAGAGAGGGATCCATAGCAGAGGGACAACCCTCTGGGACTAGAGTGAGAGAAACTGCTTAAATACAGCGACGGGAGATATACTAGAGATATATAGCAGAGTTCACTCGCCAGTCACATCGTGTCATCTACCTTACTCTTTACTTCTCTACATACTCTACCATTTTAGTGTAAAGTCCAAGCAATCAATGTCATTTTTTCATTGTACAGTGTTCAGCTAAATCTAGTTTATTTATCCAAACCAAACCATTTTCTCTCCTTCATCATACCCATTGTAGAATGGGAAATACCCAGTATAGAATAACTAAAAAGTTATTTTTGAGAAGTAACGTTGGAATATCGCTATTAATTAGCGACATCAACAAACAATAAATTAAAATACGTTGAAGAAATCAAAAAGCAAACCTTTCAAACTTTACTTAGACAAGGAACGGGTATGATAATGTTATTAAGAAATTTGATTTACTGTGTGTAAGATGAGTTTATTAGTGTGGTAACCATAAACATTATTCGCATAATTTTACTTCAATATGTAAATAAAAGGATTAAGGTTCCAAAACTTGAAAATTTTATTTGGTCTCAATTGTGCATTAACTGATAAATGCTTTTCTCTTCGGATACTTCTATCATCCCAAATTTCTCAATACTCGTCTTATTCTTCACCAAGAGTATTGCTGAAGTGAGCATCAATTTTTTTCAAAGTGTAAAGAGTGGTATATGTCCCCCAATTTTGATTGATTAATAATTAGAATTTATTTATATTAAACAATTGCATTTTTTTTGAGACTTTAGTATTGAAATGTACGCGTTCTTTTGATTATAACTATAATATGAAGGTTAGCGCGTACTAATGACATAATTTCCACATGACTAAGAAGTCACAAGTCAGTCATTGAGACTATTTGGTAACTACGTATATCGTTGGATTTTTGTTATCTACGAGTATATAGTGGATAAAGTAAACCTAGATAAAAATTGGGAAAGAGGCAATTATTGTGTTGGCTACTGGCAATTGTATGCTGTAGGATTAAGTTTTATCGAAGTTTGGCTGGGGATTAATAGATGAGATAGAGAAGTGACTGGCTTTCTAGTTAGTATGCATAACTTAGGACTGTTAATAATCGTGGTGTACACACAGCAAAACTAGACAGTTGAACTTTATTAAACAGTTTGTCTTCAACAGTACGCGCTAGTTCCTTCCTTATAAGGTATTTCTTTTAAAGTTTTCAGAATAATTATAGTACGTAAATATTATTTTGCGAACTTTGCAAAAATAAATCACTATTTATAAACATTATATACATATTTTAATGGTATGCTTTAAATATGGGTATTACAATCAGCATAGTTTTGTTCATTGAAAAACTGATTAGGAGTGAAAAATATTGATAATGCTTAAACCTTTACAAGAAATCGTTGTATTACTTGCTGAACCTATCGGTTATTTGGCACTGTATTTGTAGAATGTTCGGAAAAGTTTGAATTAGGAACAAAGTAAGTGAACTATAAGTACAAATAATAATATAATTTTGTTAATATATATATATGAGATAGTGCCATCCCTTAGAACATTTATATTTCTTTGAAATATTTTGTTCTTTTTAATTTATAAACAACAATGGAAGGATCATTACATCATTACAACATTTTGGTTTTTATTTGTTTTGCTTTTCATAAAAAATATAACAAACTAGTGAATAGCTGTTTTACAGCCGTAATGTCTGATGGTCACACACATACATTCAAACACACACACACACACAACATATTAATTAATATAGTCTTTGCTTTTTTTCGTTTTTCTCTTTTTGTTTTTCCAAAAAAATTTTATTACCATATATATTCTGTTTTTTTGTTTTGTTTGCATTTTTCCATATTTTCTTAAGACTTCAAAATATTTATTACATTAATTTAACCACTAATTTTTCTGTCAGAGTGTCTCATTACTAAATAAATAATCTATAAAGAGATCGTATTCTCTTCTAGTTAATTCCCGTTCATGTTCTCTCCTTCGACGTTTTTTAGATATTGGTTGGACTGTAGCCACTTCAATACACAAAACGGCGAATCTATGCGAACATGATAATGGTTCTTGGCCGAGCAATTTACCACTTGCTAACGATGATGCCAGACCAACGCGATCAACTGAATCTGATTCCCAACCTTCACAGTATTCATCGACTGCACGTTCACCGTTCGCCAATGATCCATGCCAGATGTATTTCTGCGGCCTAAATAATAATAATAAAAAAAAAAAAAATCAAAATTGTAATTAAATTTTGTGTAAAGCTAGGTAATAGGGTTCATCATTTAAAGTCAAATTTAAAAAGTGATTTTTCATCTCAAGGAATCAATAATTTTCAAAAGTGAATAGAAAAATATATATGTATATAAAATAGAAAGTCAATTATTAAATACAAAGTGCTAAGTATTGGGACCTAACTGACAACCGGTGGACCTAAATTTCCTGATCCTCGACAATAATTAAAGGATTACACACAATTTTAGCCGAAAGATTACGAAAATATTAACGTTAAAAACTGATGCTAAAAGTAGTTACTACTACATACAAATAGATTCTACATAATAAGTAAGAAAGAAACTAACCTTATATTACACATTATCTTACAAATGCACTAATTTTGAAATTCAAGAATATTTTAGTCGACATCTAAGCATATAGTCGATTAAAAGTTTGAAATATTCAAACTTTTATGTATAACTCCAGTTCATGTCTGAGACAGATAAGATATTTCTCTCATGCCGTCAAAATTTCAATTTTCTTTAGGAAAATTAAATCCTCTTTTACTCTCAGTAACGAATTTTGTCCGGGAAATTCATATATCTTCAAATATTTAATACGATTGATTTTACTTTAATGAATATCCAAGTAATTATGATATATAAATAATGTTGGAACTGACATTATCTTTCTTTGTAGCCAGAAAAGACTATCTACCATCTTACAACTTGCTAAAAAAAATTTGAGGTAAGCTGTAGGTTATCTGGATTGGAATGGCTAACTACTCCATCACAGGGCGTTCTATATAGTATTAGATGTATTGTTGATTTGTTTTATATATACCTATATATAAAACCTTTGGCACAGCAACCCACACAGGGCGAAGGCCTGCCAGCAGGTGATTTTTATTCGGGACATGTTGTAAGCATGCCCTGATTCCTATCGCTTTTTAGTTCCATCATTGGTTTCCAAGGTTCAGCTTGTAGTTCCTACTTTTCATCGCGATGGTGATTCAACACCGTCTTTGCCTTAGCGGAAATTAAACCAGAATTCTTCTGCCAAAGGGATAATATCTTAACACTAGCAGTAGAGCAAAGCATTGTTATATTGTAATCGTGAAGTGTTTATTTTTTGATTAAATACGAAAGGATCCGAATTAGGATAAATGGTTAGGTGTATTGCTGTTTCGGTTAAGACTTATGTATTTGGGCGATGTTATTACTTAGTGTGGTTGTAATTGATTAGGGAGAAGGTGTCAAAATTGGAGGATGCAAAGAGTAGATGTAGATTATTGTGGGGGTATCGCACTGCGATCTGAATGATCTACTGTGCCCCGGAGCCTTCTCAGTGCACTGCCGGCTTCCAAGCAGTTTCTCTAGCTACAGACATCATTGCTCATCATCGTACAGTGAGATGTAGAGGCTCCTAGTAAGAGAAAATCTAACGGCAGCATGCTGAATTCGAACCCGGGATCTCCGCGTTGCTAGTCCAGCATGCTACACTGAGCTAATCCCTTGGCTTACGCCAATTAACTAGGGATGGAGACCCTAGTTTGTGTACTGTGTTTGTCCTTGTCTGTAAAGTGTAGAGTGTACGTAGTTTAAGTGTATTATTTACTGTTCTGACGAAATGCATGGAGTACTGAGTTGTGGTAACCCGTGGCGCGCTACTCCCCAAGTAGCTGCATGCAACAGATACCCCTTGCGGGCATGCAAAGAGTAAGAATGGTTGTGGTTGGTTCAATCAAAGTAGTGTTCATGGCCGAATGTCAACTAAAAAGAGTCCCCAGTAGAAAGGTCTAGCTACACACATCTAGTTAGCTACACTGCTAGCTCACCACCGTTAGAACAATCAAGAGTTCTAACTAGTCACATCACTCTTCAAGTACCTTACATCAGTCAACTCTCATCACTCGGTCACTCTACCCTCACTTTCTCTTTCCTTACTCAGTAATTTTGTTTAAATTCTCTTTTGCTCGGATAGTTGTTCATAATTTTGACTGTGAAAATTTCTCTCATTTAATATTATTGTGCTCGAAGTCTTCAAAAAATCTTTTTATCCTCTTTAGGTTATTTAATTATTTTCCCTTTGAGGAACTAAATTTTGTTCACCCGCAACTTCACCTTTACTTAAGAATACTGAAACTAATGGAAGAGCTTCAGTGGTTTGTTCTAGAATATATATTATATTTATCGATCGCGTTTCATTTCTTCTCAATTTCTTTGAAGTAAAAATAATGTAAAATAAATTACTACTTTTTAAGTTAAAGAACGGTAAGTTAAGTGCCTAAAAATTAATAGAACGATCAATTCATTGTTAAAATGGTGTTAAACAATCTGATCCATAAGGACAGCTTCTCCTGCTTGCCACAAGAGTAAACGTTAAAGATTTACCAAGGACCTTCTTCAATGTTAGTATTTTGTAATTAAATGAAATAGAAAATAGAAATTATCCGGGTGGAGATTTTGTAGTGCAGCCGTTCGATTTTCTCACCCTAGGAGCCTCCCCAGTTCACTGTCCGATGATGAAAAATAGAACACTGGGCCTGAATACATACATATTTAAAATACGAACTTACGAAAATACGAAACAAACCACTGTTTGTAAATCGTAAGTTAGATTAAAATCAATAATTTTATCATGTTACCAAGTATTTATGCTAAGAATATTAGATAGCAAGACTGTTGTTTCTCTCTTCTATGTTTAACAATATTCTTAATAATTACTACCAGATGTAAGGAAAGGGTCATTGCCAAACAAAGTTAATTATTAACGCCTTAATTCATAAATTAAGGCTTAATGAGAGAAAAAAAAAGCTGATGAGATACGTGATAATTTTTGAAAACAAAATTTAAATGTTGTAAAATTTATTTGAAAAAATTGTATAAATGAAATTATACTGACCAGGAAAAATCAGTAAGTATATTTTTCCCACTAAAACTATATATTCTTGGTTGCTGTGTGAAATAAGCGCCATCTCCTTTGAATATATCCTTCCAAGAATTAAACAATACATCTCCCTATACAATACAATAATTATATAAATTATTAATAAAAATAAAATTCACAACAATTTTCTTAATATTTTACATAAGATTTAAATCAATATTACCTTAATATTAACCACTGGTAAATCCTTATCCGTATTACCAATGATGGTATCCAGATTTTGTATTCTAGACGTTAAGAATGCTCTAAATGTACCCCTCAGTCCAGCTCTTCTTGCCTGTCTATAACAAGCATAATCTGCGCCCCGTTGCCCTTTCATACCTCCAGTGTACGCTTCATTTAATGCCGCTAACCTTAACTGCATTTTTTAATTAATATTATATCAGTATTTACTATATTATACTATTATTATTCACTATATTATTATCAGTTCTACAGTTTTTTTATCGTGCCTAATTTCACTTTTATATAAACCCCGATAATTTCTCAGGAATTATTTGTTATATAGTATCCCATTGTAAGATTTATTCAGGTCTTTAGTAAACCTTCCAAAATTGCTAACCTCCCCTTGCAGGTATTTTTAATATTTTTGTATACGGGCCATTTTAAATAAAAGAAAAATTATCTATTCAAAGAACAGGTACACAAGTCTTGATTACAGATGTCTCGGCACTGTTAAAAAACTTGGGGAACTGGTGGGGGAAGTTATTTTAAGCAAAAAATGTTATAATATGAACACACGTCCTAAATGACACGTTTCGATCAATTACAGAACTACAACAGTTCAAAGTTTTAGCATTTATATCTATTTACCAATGAAAAACAAAACAACATCGACAGCAATTCTTATTTAAAAACAACTGTTATTTAACAACAAAACACATATTGTCATCTCTAAACAATTATTAAGTATTAGTGGAGAATTTAGAAGAAAATGGTGTGCTTCATTGCAGTTGAATATGTTGATATTGTGTTTATTTATGGTTTCTGCGATCGTAATGCTCTTCATGCATCAAGAGAAGACCAACGGAGATTTCCAAATAGTCGCCACCCTTATCAAATTGTATTTGGCACAACATTCCAGAGGCTTCAAGAGACAGGAACAATTGCTATACATAATAATGGGTGCAATCACCGGGGAGGTAATGTTCGCAATGAAGAAAATGTAATCAACTCAGTTTTGGACAGTCCCACAATAAGTACTAGACACACTGCAAGCAATTGTGCCTTTCACCGAACTTTGTATGGCGGACACTACACAGAACTGCATCCTTTGCATGTCCATCGGGTTCAGGCTTTACAACCAGAAAATTATGGCCAACATGTGCTGTTTTGCAGGATGCTTAATATGGTTGCCGAAGATCCAGACTTTTTGTCTAGTGTTCTGTGGAGTGATGAGGCTCAATTTACGAGAGATGCTATCAATAACTACCATACTTATGGTTAGTTTGTCTCTTCAAATTCCACATGCCGAGCAATAGTCGCGATTTCAACATCGCTTTAGTGTTAACACTTGGGCTGGCATTTCCAATACTCAGCTACTTGGAATAGAAATCTTCTTAAATAGAATACTAAATTCTGAAGCATATATGACTTTACTAAATGAACGACTTCATGATATACGTATTAAAAGACACTCCACTTTGATGCGGCAACAAATGTAGTACCAACACGATATAGTCAGATAGGCATTACGCTGCCTGGTGGCTAGGTCGTGGAGGCACTATCGCTTGTCCTCCAAGGAGGACATCCGAACTAAAAAAATCCTCTTGATTTTTATCTTTGTGGTCACCTGAAGCAGCTCGTATACACTGTGGAAATAAACTCACATGCACAGTTATTCGAAAGATTAATGGATACTCTGCCAATCAAATTCGCAACAATAATGTGATGGTACGTGTTTATAACTCAATGATTCGCAGGTGTCAAGCTTGCATATGATATCAAGGAGCACAGATTGAACAATTTTTATGAGCCACTGTTTTGATTCTGCAGCTGATCGAAATAGGATCTATGTTCAAATATAATTTTTTAATTAAAGTGACTTCCCCAAGAAGTTCCCGAAGCTTTTTACATTAGTTATAGATCACCCAGTAATTTAATATCATGCCTAACTTTCACCAATCGATCAATAAGCAATAATACGTATTTATCATCATGTACTTGTAATTTTCCTCACTGTCCAAATTAGAACATATGCTATAGATGAATCACCCGTCCAATCAATCACACCTATATTCACATTTTTAAACCACGCCTATACTCAGAAGAAAAAACACATGTCTATAACACCTGTACTGTTTTAAAATTTCAAATTATTTTACATTTGGAATTTACATTTTACATTTCGTTTTGGAATTCTAAATTAGTTGTAATATTGCAGAAACAGAAGCGAAAAACTAATTGCAATCATTCTGAACATAGATGGAAAAATTTGTAACTCTGCTAGAAGTGAATTCTTCCAGGAAGTTCCAAACATAATAAATTATACTTGCTGATTGCGGACAAAATTTCGAACAAATTTTGAGCTAATTATTAGGACGAAAAGCAGCAGTCTTTTAAATCCATTGGATTAAAAAGTTTGTTCATTATGAAACAACCAAGAAATAAATGTATTCATGTTATAAAGTATTTAGCATTAATCGCCATTTAATCTTGATTATAGTAGTAAGAATCACTTTTAATACGTAATAACTCTGTGCACTAAAAATATAATAGCTCACCATTTTTGGTTGCCACTCCTTTGACAGCAAGAAATTGTAAACAAGGATTAGATTTTCTTGAAATATGGAAATATTAATTACTTTATTTTGAAAATATTTGTCAATCTATCAAAAACAATCAAGATAATGAATTTTTTTAATTTTTGTTTATTTTATTTTTTAAAGTTAATCTATTGAAGAGGTTTTACACAAAATTTTGCTTTATCGAACTTGTAGAGACAGAATAAGGTTTGATAAAGTCAGTGTTTCTCAAGAATAGGAGCGAAAGAAAAACAAACGAACGGATTCTTTTCCGCGGTATGACATCTTGTTTCGTTTCCTATACTGTAATATCAGTATTGCAAGAGTTATAAATTGCTATCTTTTCTTTTTAAATCTAAGGCGCATCAACATGATCATTTCGCCCGGAGTCTTCCCAGGCAGTGTTCTCTCATTACAGACAACACTGCTCTTAACCGGAACGTGAGCTGCAGAGGTTCCTGGGAAGAAAAAAATCTAAAGGCAGCATTGGACTCGAACTCTGGACCTCTATGCTGTAAGAGTCCAGCACGCTACCTCTGAGCTAATCCCTTCCCTTATTACTTTACTATTATTATTATTATCATGAAATTTAACTTTTTTTCGCTCTTTTACTGTTCGAAGGACCTATTTCCGGAGATTCTGGCTGTTTTCCTCCATGCTCTATGTTTTACTTTTTTTTTACTTTCTCTTACTCCTAGTAAAAGAAGAAGTATTGTAATCGTGTCAAATTTTGGATACCGAGTTTTCACCGAAAATACACTTGAGCTTCCCTGACTCCAAAAAAAAGTGGTTTTTAGAATTGGTGTGTATGTGAATGCATGGATGGATATATGTGTGAACAGCATAGCTCAATAATAATAAAAAAACGCAGAAAGTTCAAATATTCCGTTTAGACCCATGGGATCCCACAGTAAATTATGTGTCAAAATTTCTCATCAGAAAGTACCTCGTTACTAAATAATATTTTTTTTTTTTTTCACTTTTTTGCGATTTTCTCGAAAATGGCTCCAACGATTTAAATGAAACTTGTGATATCAACTACAGATTTGTAAAAGCTATAATTTTTATTTGTAAAATTCTCTGGGAAAATTCATTTAAGGGCACTTTTAGGGCAGAGGTGAGATTAGGTTTTCCTCAAATGTGCTTTTTCAGTTTATCACACAATGTTATCCATCTATCTTTGTCATAATATTAATTGGTATTAAATGTGTGGCTGAAATTCCGAGTTTGAAGAAAATCGGTTGACCGGTGGTGCGTTTTTGCTGAAAAGCATTTTTCCGTTTTTCGCTATTAACTCTAAAACGGGTCCAACGATTTTCTTCAAACTAATAATGTGAACTACACATATAAAGAACTACAACTTTTATTTGAAACATTTCTCCAGATAGATTCATTTAAGGGGGCTTTTAGGGAGAGGGGCTCATGTTTTATTCTTAAGCGCTATCTTAGGTTATCATACAATTCTACTATTAAACAAAATTAATTAGAAATAAATAATTGGCCAAACTTCCGAGTTTGAAGAAAATTGGAAACCCGAAAGTGCGTTTTTACTGGACATTTTTTTTTTTTTCAGATTTTCTCCATAAAAGCACCGACGAATTTCGGTATAATAGCCATAAAATTTGTCAATTACAATTTTGTAAACTGCAGTAAGAGAAAGTTTTGTGAGTGTTTCAGAACAGAATTATTTTGTTTATATATAGGAATTATTTTGCCTATAAACAGGGGGTTCCGTTGTGGATGGTTCCGCAGAGTTGGAAAACATCAGAGATATTTTCCGTGATAGCCTGCTTCTTTTTGTGATCATCAACCGGTTTCGGGCGTTCGCCCATCATCAGGATGTTTTTTTGTCAAACATTGTGATAACATAGACTTGCAAAGAGCAAATTTAGTTAATACACTGATGTTATATTTGCTCTGTGTAAGTCTATGTTTTCACACTGTTTGACAAAAAACATTCTGATGATTCGGGCGAACGCCCGAAACCCGTCGGTGACCACAAAGAGAAGGAGGCTATCATGAAAATATCTCTGAAGAGGGAGTTCCTTTACATAAAAAATCTGGTGTGAAACACTCACACAACTTTCTCTTACTCCAGTTCTCCGGAGTAGAAGTGACAAATTTTATAATTTGTATACCAAATGTAATGAAATCCGTCGAAAGCGGGAAAAACTGCTCTGTTTAGTAAAAGCGCACTTCCGGTTTACTAATTGTCTTGAAACTCGGAAGTTCAGCCACCGATGTAGTGCTATGTAATTATGGCTGGATGCTAGAATGGTATAATCAACTGTGAGAGCACTTTAGAGGAAAACATAAGCCCAGGCCTCCCCTAAAAGCGTCATTTGAAGTATATTGCCAGAAAAATGGTATAAATAAAAGTTGTAGATGTTTGCATGGCGAGTTTATATTGGTAGCGTGAAGGAAATCGTCGGAGCCAGTTGTGAGAACAATGCAACAAAGAGAATAAATCATTAAGTGAAGTGGTAAAGTAAACGCACTTTCGGTTATTATAATTGTTTGAAGCTCGGAATTTCAACAACATAGTTAAATCTGATTATTTAGTTGTGAGAATTGTCTAAAACACTGAAATTGCACTGTAGATGGAAACCTAACGCAATACCCAATGAAAACCCATTATCGAACCCCACCCACCCCCATAAGTGGCCTTAAATGAATTTTCCCAGAGAAATGTTTTAAATAAAAGTTGTAGCTCTTTGTATGTGTAGTTGATATAGCAAGTTTGAAGAAAATCGTTGGAGGTATTTTTGAGAAAATTGCAAAAACGTAAAAAAAAACACCGAGTAAAGGTACTTCCGCTTGAGGAATTTTGACAGGTGACCCACTGTCAGATGCCATGATGATACGTAGACGGAATATCAAGTTTCAACATTCTACGGTTTTTCGTTTTTGAGCTATGCTGTTCACATACATACACAGACGCACAGACACACAGACAAACACACACAGATCATTTGCTAAAAACCACTTTTTTGGACTCAGGGGACCTCGAAACAGATATTTCCGGTGAAAACTTGATATCGAAAATTTGACACGATTACAATACTTCCTCTGACTTTAGTAACAGAAAGTAAAAAAGATATATATGATCTAAATAGTTAAAAATAAATATAATGCCTTTACCTCAGGCCCGTCCATAGGTTCAGGTACATTGTTGACCAAATTTGAAGACTCAAATGGTGGTCCTAATTTTTCTGTGGGTTCTTCTGGAGGTTCTTCAGTTGTAGTTGACACTAAAGAACCCAACTGTATGGAGAAAAAGAAATAAATATTAATTTTTCGTAAAATAAATTTTAAAAGTATCTAATTTAATGCAAATATTCAACGGAAATTATGAATTATATGGAGTACAATATGGCGAACATTCTTTTTTACTCACACCTCCTTCTAAATTAAACGTTGCATAAATAAACAAATGAGGTTTTTTAATAAGTTTAGCGTAGCAGAAGAAATAATAATATAAGTAAACTTTTCTAATCAATAACACAAGCTAAGTGATAGCGAAACTACTATACAGAAGGGAATGTTTTATTCTAAAAAAGAGGCCGGGCTTGAAGTTCCATTTTAAAGCAATCAAATAATGACTACGCTTTAATATTAATTCATAAATAAATAAATTAACGATTACTTATAAATGCAAAAAAGAGAAATCAATAAGGAACTTAATGGGGTAGTAGTTGGAAGGCGTACCTTGTTGGAGCTTGTATAACTCATAATTACCTAATAAACTAATGGTGGTTATAGGCGACTTTTAAAAATTAAATTAAAGAATTTTATAAATGTCTCCCTGGCTCTCAGAGAGGGCAATCTAAGGAAAATTATAACGGGCAATAAAAGGATAAGTTTACCACTTTTCATAAATTTACTCTGATGATGGATGAAAATCCATAACGGACCAGGAATAAGAAAAATATGCATGCTACGACGGATAAAATACCAAATGTTATCTAGCATTGCAGAGCCATGCATATAATCAATTATTGTTTAGTTCATTATTTATTATTTATAAATTTGTGATTGGGTCCGCAATGCTGGATAATATCTGGGACATTATCCGCCTTAGCAGGCTTCTTTTTATTAATTCTGATCATTCTGGTTCATCAAGTTGAGAGGTGACTTTCACAAACACTTTCTGCCCTCATACACCACGTCGAATGATTTTATACAATATAAAGAAGTGTATTATGAAGGACAGAATCCTAAAAATTATTATTTTATGATTGTTAATTTTTCTTAATATATATATATGTTATTGATTTTTCTTATTTAAATGAAAATTTTAATATAGTGCATTGTATATGCTAAAAATTAAATTGTATTATATATAAATTGAAATATAGTAAACTGAGTTATTTTTTTTTTGTATGAATTGTTAATTATTATTTTATTTTTAAGCTGATGCCTTTAAACTACACAGTAATACTCACAGCTATATATTGCCATCCTTTGTTAACTCGAACTAACATAGCCTCCTCATCTTTTATGTACGCTAATGTTCCTACTGGGCTGACTACAGACATCTAAACACATTTAACATTTACCAAATTGAATAATTTTAAATGAGTAAAGAAATTACATTTTTATTTTGTTAAATAATTTTACTTTAGAACAGATTGAAAGAAAAATAATAAAATGTAGAGGACACATTTTGTTTAAAAAATATTGATAAATTATTGGTTAAGTATACCTTGTGCACTTATATTTTAAGCAGTGCCTTTTTTTCTATCTCGCTATTTTATAAATATCTCAGTTATTTTTATAGATTGCTAAACTTCAAGTGTAACTATTCTGTGTCATTTTTTACTATCTATACAGTGAGACAAGGTGGGTAGTGTTTCACAACCCACAAAGATGTAATTCTATAAAACTCATTACCTTTCATAGTAAGTATTGAACTTTCTTTATCTATAGTAAAGTCTCTTTGATCAGTTATCGTTCTAAAAACATCTCTTCTATACACAGAGCACTCACCCTACCTCTCTATTTTCGATTCTTCTCCATAATCATAGTTCTTTAATAATTCATAAACTTTTGTAAATATACGAGTATAGTTCTTTAATAACCATTCATAAACTTTTGTAAATATACGAGTATAATCACTCAATTGTAAATATTCTTGTATATAGATTCTTTTCTCTCTTCTAGTTATATTTTTCTCTTTCTTTTATTTCTGAAAATACTTTTCATTTATTTTTCTGTTTTTCCTTTTGTACATAATGTAACGTTTTTCAAACTAGCTACTGCAACTAGCTGCTAAGTGGGTTCGGTTTAAATCAAACACACTAAACTCCTAACAACGCCAATTTATTGTTCAACACAATAAATTACAAATAAAGCACTTAAATACAATGCATAAACCAACAAAAGTTTTCTTAGTTAACTTTTTATTCACTTTTAACAAGCGCGCACTCCATTTGTAACAAGACTCACTCACTCGTGCTGTTCTTCTCCTATTTATACGATTGGAGAAGGTTCTGGAAGTTTGTAGATTCTTCTAGGTCGCGGTAGACCGTGGGAGACGGCTGTAGAAGAATCCAGAAGCGCCCCGGTAGCGCTTCCCAGCGGCCACGAGGAGAACTTGAGGTGCCTGTTTCTTCCCCTAGATGGCACTAGTGGCTGCGATACACTGCTCCAGAAACATGCTGGTGACTTAAGGCAGTAACCGGTCTAAATGTACGACCGGTCGTTGGATTCATTTTGTTGTCGTTGGATTCGGTACACCAGGTCCTTGAGCCTTGAGATGATTGTATACGTCCTTCCCAATTGTTTGAAGCTTTAGAGACCTTCCCTTCTTCCGGGCCGGGTTATACAGCTATACCTTCTCGGCTTCTTAGAAGGTCCTTCCGGTGACCCGTAGATTGTACCGCGTTTTCATTCGGCCACTTTCTATCACCATCTTGTCGCGCACCTTTCCATGGTGCTACTCAATCTGCGGCGAAGCTCTTCGGCATAGTTGTCCACTCCGTTTCCTCTTTTTCTGGGCTACCAAATAAATGGACACTGGGCAGCCGAAGCTCTCTTCCGAGCACAACGCTGGCTGGTATGCGACCCGTGGTCTCGTGGACAACCAAACGTTACGCCATCATTATTAGCGGTATGTGTTCGTTCCAGTCGTCCTGCCGTTTATCAAAAGCCTTAAATGCCTTCCTAAGTTCTTGATAAGTCTAACCACCATGCCGTCACCTTCGATGCTGGTAGAATTACATGATTCCTCTTGTCTTTACCATCTGCACTTTCCCAGATCCGCAACAATGCGCCACCTTTAATGGTAAGCGAATCCCATTGTGCACAGTAGCATTTCACATCCCGACTGCTAGGTGAAATGCATTTCCAGTCCCATCTTCTTTAAACTTAAGTATCGGTCCGATGTCCTCATCCTTAAGTTGTTCTTCCCTAATCATTTCAGGGCTCCATTCCTCTGGTGGTAAGACAGTGGTTCTTTTGGATTGTCCCTGCTCCTTCAGCTCTATCTTGCCATAGTGCTTGCAATCCGTACTGCAAGGCCGTCTTCAAAGAGCATCATCATTGCCATGGAATCTTCCCCTCCTGTGGATGATCTTGAATTGATATTCCTGCAATCTCTCTATCCAGCGAGTGCTTGACTTTCCGGGTTCTTGAAATTTAAAAGCCAAGTCAGTGAAGCATGGTCTGTCCGCTATAGGAACGGCTGCCCATACAAGTATTCATGGAAATGTTCCAATGTCTTCATGATTGCCAGAAGCTCCTTCCTAGTGACACAGTGATTTTTTTCAGCCTTAGAGAGTGTTTTAGAGAAGTACGCAATGAATCGTTCTTCGCCGTCCTTTACCTAGGAAAGTGCACCCCCTATTCTGACTGTGCTAGCATCTGTGTCTTCTATGAATTCGTAACCATTCCTCGGGTATGCCAAGATTGGGGATGTCAATAAGGCTTTCTTGAGTCGATCGAATGCTTCTTGGCATTTAGAAGTCCTTTCGAAAGGTTGCTCATCTTCAGTCAACCGATGTGGCCTGGCTATGTCTGCGAATCCGTGGATAAATCTCCTGCAGTAAATACACAGCCCCAGGAAACTTCTGATTTCACCACGCACTCACGTGGGATTGACCACGCACTCACGACTTCAATCTTCTCAGGATAAGTCTTCACTCCTTCCATGGCAACAATATGTACCAGGTATTTCACTTCCTTGCCGAACAAAGAGATATTATTTGACTCGATGGTAAGCAGTGTATTGTTGTACTGCGGAGAGACATGGTCGCCGCCTTACGCTGATCTGCTGGAGAAAGTACAAATCAAGTTTTTCAAATCCTTGTTGCAGCTTCCCAGATCAACCCCCGACGCGTTACTACGCCACGAACTCGGAAGAACGCACATTGATTATCAAATATTTAAAAGTATTTTATCGTGGTGGATAAGTCTGCTCAAGATGAGTGATACACGCATTCCAAAACAGTGCTTTAAGCGTCTTATGATCTTCGTAGATAACAAGGGAATGCCTTTCAATTGGTGGGCTCTCTTGCGGGGCTACCTAAATAAAGTAGGAGCTATTAACCTCTGGGAGTCTCAGGACCACAATGAAATAACTAAGAATAAATGCACTCTATTAACAGCTTACAAAAACCACCTTATTAGTACTGACATTGAAGCTATGTATAAAACTAAATATAATATGTATATTAGATTTATCAGTCAATTTAACTGTCCACAGCAATATCTTTTACAAAACGTTCCATTGGAATTTCTGAAAGTAGTTGCTCAGTTACGTTTAGCAAACAAAAAGTATCCCAGAGTTATAATTAAAGGTAAAAAATATGATTTTAACCCAGAAAGAAACTGTTTGCTGTGTAAGTGTGATTTATCAGATTCGATTGTCCATCTCCTATTAGAATGTAAGACATTTGTAGCCTACAGACTTAAATTTTTTGTAAAACTACCAAATTGTGAACTAGATGCACTAGATATTATTTTAAATTGTAATTCAATACCTGAAATAAAAAATTTGTATTCGTTTACAAAAACTTGCTTAGAATTGAGAGAAAAGTTAAAACCATATTTAAATTAGACGGATGAAACTGAAATAGTTGGCATTAGCTGTAAATAACAACGTTAATTTAGTTAGAAAACAATTCTTGTTGTTTAAAACTAAAAACTAAGAACATTAATTTTGTTTATAATATTGTTTTGTTTCTCTTAGTGGAAAGTGAACATTTATGTTGAACTTGCTGTAAAATGAATAATTTTGTAAGCAATAAAATTTTGATTTGAATTTAATATCCGATATAAGAAATTTGTATTTGTTCACAAAAAGTGCTTAGAATTGAGAGAAAAGTTAAAACTATATTTAAATTAGACAGATGAAACTGAAATAGTTTGTCATTAGCTATACAAATATAAGCACCTCAATTACTAATTAGAAAACAATTCTCTGTCGTTTAAAATTAAATACTAAAGAACATCCCTTTTTGTTTATATTTTGTTTTGTTTCTTTTATTGGAAAGTGATCATTTATGTTGAACTCTTGCTAAAAAATGTAATTTTTTATAATCAATAAAATTTGATTTGATTTGACTTCCTTGCCGAACAGTTGGCATTTCTTTAGACTAACCTTCAAGCCAACGCCGGACAATTTTTCCAAGACCTCTTCTAAATGCCTGAGGTGTTCCTTCAAAGTCTTGCTGAAGATGACAACGTCGTCTTGGTAAATCAGGCAGCTCCGCCAATGCAACCCTCTCAGAGTTGTCTCCATCATGCTCTCGAAAGTAGGTTGGCGGCTTGATTTGCGCAAGGGCTCTGAACGCCACTCGGGGGCCTTCACTTTCCAGAATGTGTGCCGTTGGAGTAACTCCAACTCCAACTTTAGGCAGGCCAGTCTCTGCGCTCTCCAATCTGCTTCTTACGTATTGTTCTATCTCGCCTATCTTCCTCTCCATTTCGGATTTTAATTCCTCTAGGATCTTTTTCGCTTTCTCTCGGCTCTTCTTTATTTCCTATTTCATTCCGTCCTGTCCCTTTTTGCTTCCTCTCGGCTCTTCTTTATCTCATCTTTCATTTCATTCAAAAGTTTCATCAGTTCCCCCATTTTCTGCGTTTGACTTGTGGTACTTATGGGCATACAAAAAACACCTGTTGTTACCTGTTTAGAGGTTCTATCCCACTTCTAACACCAAATGTAACGTTTTTCAAACTAGCTACTGCAACTAGTTGTTAAGTGGGTTCGGTTAAATAAAACACACTAAACTTCTAACAATATAATATACAAATAGAGTAAACAAATAATATAATATAAAATAACAATAAACAAATAAAGCACTTAAATACACTGCATAAACCAACAAAAGTTCTCTCATCACTTTTTATTTACTTTTAACAACCGTACACTCCATTTGTGACAAGACTCTCTCTAATCGAGCTGTCCTTCTCCTATTTATACCACTGGAGAAGATTCCGGAAGTTTCTCGAACATCTAGGTCGTGGTAGACCGTGGGAGACCGCTGTAGAAGAATCTAGAAGCGCCCCGCTAGCGCTTTCCCGACCACGAGGAGAATTTAAGGTGTCTGCTTCTCACTCCAGATGGCACTAGCGGCTGCGTTACCATATTTTTTTAGTTATATATAGCCAAGTTCTGTTATCTGAAGTTCCATTCCCAATTATCCTCTTACTAAAATCCACTAATCCAAACACTCTCAACCACAACTCTCCCCTCTAACCCAACACGAGGACTGAAGCGTCGATGGCCTCGCAATCATCTGCTTATGTAATCAGCTGTCTTATAGAACTTAATGTTTTATTACGACTGCCGTCGCTGGAGGGCAGCCGTTTGTGTAGATCAAGTATGTGTGCTTGCGGCCTTCAATAAAAAAGTAAGTAATAAAAAAGTTGAAAAAAATTATTGGTTACATTAATTTTTCATAGAATCCTTCCTTAAAATATTAATAGTCAGTATTTATAGATAAGAAATTTAGTTTACACTAAGATAACTGCAAAAGTGCATTTATCCTGACGCATCTCATAGCCTACAGCAGTCTTGTTTTAGTTACTCAATCAGACATGCTAGGGTTGGTCGCAGTGGAATGAGGCTTAGCCACCTCTCTGTTCATCTATCTACTCGATACTCAATCGTTTTTAGTACATTACCGCAGTGGTCCAGAACTTAAATTGCATGCGAGCCGAATGCACGATCTGTAAGCAGCTGTCAGAATTTTTTTAAGAAAATGAGAGCGAAGATTGCACCGAACTTATATCCCTTAATGTATAGATACCATGATTTTATCACTTTACAGCATGGTGTTAAGCATGATATATGTGTATGATATGTTGCGTATAAGTTTATAATAAATTTGGACGTTTTAATTTCAACATTTAATTTGCCTCGAACGTGGTTTAATTAAAAAATTTATTTCAATAATGTTCAATTGTATTTTCTCCAATCTTATTCTCTATACTTACTTTTTCTTTCTTAAACTTTGATTTTTCTTTATCAATATCAATAATAAAATGAAGCAAAATGTTAGTTGGCTAGGGCCAAAGAAAAATCTTTTCAACTTTGAAATTTTCAGATGAAACTTTCATGTGAAATTTTTCAGATGAAAAATATTTTTCTCCTTCTCTCCCTGGCTAAAATTAGGAGATACATTTGGTTAAATTTATACTTTTCTATTTTCTTTAGATGCCTAATCACTTACTAAATATTTATTAAAATATAAATAAATAATAATAATAACACAAAGGAAAAAAAAATTGAAATTTTATTTATTTTCTACCTAAAATCTAAAGATTGATTAATTTTTCAGACTGACATTTGTTTCAAATAATTCTAATAAGTTGAATTAACCATTAAATAATTTACTTTTAATTTAAACAAAAAATTAAAAAATTTTGAGGACAAAGCACCAACCTATTCGTTCTACCTATTTTTCCTTCGATAGCAGTAACTCACATAACCCCAGTTCATATCTCTATGTGTCTTTAAAACTTTAAGCACTATTATTTACAACAAATACGTAATTGAAATGTATTCATGGGCCATGTAAAATTGGGGCCTGATGCGGCACGAAGGTTCCCCGTTTGAGACAACTGCACTACTGAACCAGTATCAAACCCAGTGTAAATTTATGCGCAGAATTTAAGATTA
This sequence comes from Triatoma infestans, assembly GCA_011037195.1. NCBI lineage: Eukaryota > Metazoa > Arthropoda > Insecta > Hemiptera > Reduviidae > Triatoma > Triatoma infestans. The sequence goes on from JAAEAF010007315.1 coordinate 35,977, forward strand.
ACCATTGTTCACTTGTTCTTTTATTAGTATGCAGTGTAGAGAATGCTGTTAGATAGCATTTGTAAAATATTTAGGAAATCAAATTCCTTGGCAAAATCACTGTAAGACAACAGTGAAAATCTGTAAAACAATTTTGCTTCTACACAAATAATTGTGATTTTTGGTTGGCCATTAGATTCCTCGATTTTTATATTTTTTACAGACTTATCCATGAGTTCAACAATTTGAAAAGAAGTAGATTTGAAAAAAAAAAAAAATTAAATAATAATGAACTGAATGATGAATGAAATATGCGAACTGAAACTAGGGCTAGCTCAAGAGTAATTTGCACCTAAAGCAAGATCTTTTTTTTTGCCGCATCTCAAGAGTGATATAAATAACTATTCTCTCATTTTATATTTTAAAATTACAAGATAAATACCATTTCTATTTAATGTACTTATTCACTGTCGGAATTTGATATTTCATTATCAAGAATTTCAATTATGATATAATTTATTTTTAAAAGATTGTTATATTATTTTTTTAATTTTGCTATTTGTCATCTCTTTTAGAGTGGCACTTGAAAACAATTACCACTTCACCCATTGAAACCTACCTCTGACATAGAAGCTAAAGTATCAAATGTGACTGCGCCGGGAACAATAATTGTACTCTCTGTTGGTGGTGGACTGTTTGTATTTCGTCCTGGAATTAAATTGTTTACATTACAAATTAAGTTAAAACTGATTATTGCTTTCATCCTAAACTGTTTAAGCTTGGATAATTATTTTAACATCAATATATTTAGACTATTTCTATTATTTACCATCTGTTCCTTTTTTTAACGCTTTCAATTCATTCAATGCCCTGAGCTCTTCTAAGCTACTCCTTTGATCTGAAAATAAATTTACTAAATTTTTAAGGTTTCCCAAAATATTTAAATTTATAATAAATATAATTTCAAAACTAAGTTTATATATAAATTATTTGGTAATGAAGAATATAATCATCTGAAGCTGGTATGTAATGCGTATACTAGTATGGAATATGCTTCTCCCACATTATTATAATGCATTGCATTATGTACATACGCTGCAATTACTGTAAGTACATAGCATTGGTTGAGCAATGAGATAATAGATTGGGCGGCAACTAGTGGTGAATGCCAAGCATAACAACAATGTGCTCGATCAGGGAAATAGACTGCTAATGCCTAATATGTTGTGATGAAGTGTTTCTTTAATGAAGAATAACTTCCTAGTTTTCCAATGAAATTTATTGACTTCTACAATCAAAGATTTTCAAATGAATGGTGTCTCTGGATGTTGAATGTAAATGAGCCTTTGCAGTAAATTATACACTTTTAAAGTCTAAACAATATTTTGTTTGCAACGTAGAGCGATTTGTATACTCCGAAATTTCATAAAGAAATCCGTCTTAGGATGTACCGAAAAAAAATTGGAATTCATCAAGAAACTTTGGGTAATGATTTTAAACAAAATTTTTAAAGGGCCATTCATCTGGATTTTTTAAGAATTCAATATTGGTGAATGTGATAAATTAGCACAACTTAATACATTTAAAATATACAACTTAAACATTAGCCATTTTTTCACTCTTCCTTTTAATTGTATAACTCTTTCTTTTCATCTAATTATTTTTCGCAGTTCTTTACAATGGGTCCACTTTACAACAATACTGCTATGTGCATTTCGCTATATCCTCTTGCAAAGCTCTGTATTTCGCACCATATTTTTCAAGTTAATTTCATTTTTGTGACTTCCTTTCAAAGAAAGCGAGCATGATTTTCTACGATTTTATTTCAGACTCAAAATTCTTTCTTATTCTGAGTTACAGTAAGAACAGCTTTTGACCTCTATAATACATAGTGCTTCTATTTATTTGTAAGACTTGGTACAGTTATCAAAAGTAAAAGTAATGTTTTCATTCTTACTATAATAATTTCCAGTGATTACAAATGAAGATTATGGAATAATATATATCTGGAAATAATGGTGTTGGGGAAAATCAACTCATTAAATACATATATGTGCTACATTACTGTCTACAGTAAGTTCCGAATTTACAAGTTAAATGTTCAGAACAAAGGTGTACTTCATCATTTTGCAAAAGCTATATAGATCATATTATATTTTAAATTTAAAGTATAATAAGGATAAACTAGCATGATCATACTCAATTTATAATAACGATAAGTTTCCATTATAATAGAAAATTGTTTGGCACACCATAACAGTTTATGATTATTTAATAGCTGAATATATAGAGAGTTCATAAGATTATTATCTTTATTGAGCTAATATTCATATAACTATTATTAGATTATTATTATTATTATATTATACTGTTATAAAACAGGTAATAATAATAAACTGAATGGAGATTGTTTTGAACGAAAATTATTGCAAAACAAGAGAAATAATCAACGTCATCTTTGTATTACATAATTATTACTTTTATTCAATTACTCTTAATGATCTCTGCTTAGTTTCGTCCGACAAAAATGGAAGCCATTCAATGGGAATTATTGCGTTTGTGGCAATAATATTTGTAAGGCAAGGTGTGTACTCTATTTTAATTTATTTAATTTATGTTTAACTGGTTATTTTTTTTGGCTACTGGCGAATCTCTGTTATCGCTAGTCATTCGGTTTTTTTGCAAACTAAGTTGTTATTATTTTTAAAAGCAAAACAAAAAAAAAACTAAATTTTCAGTGTTCGAGAACTAACGAAATTACTCTAATGTTTTGGGTAATTTCACCCAAAGGCATTAAAAGCATGAAACACTATCAATAATAAACAATATAGTTTTTTGATCCGATTATGACCGCTAACATGAGTAACTGAAATACTTACTATTTCGTCCAGAAGGAGTAAGCAACGTTTCACCATAAACATGTTTTTCAAATCCAGCAGGTAACCCAGGTTCACCTTTAGGACCTGGGATAGACGGCCCAGGGGGTCCCTTAGAAATAAAATACATAGCTTATAAAGTCTCTTTCTTCACAAAAGATTATTATCAAAAGAATTTTAAAACTAAAAGTTAAACTTACTGGCGGACCAGGAGGTCCTGCTGGTCCCGGGGGACCGGGTACTGGCACATATTGTATAGCATCTTTACCTGGTTCACCTTTATCTCCTTTCACCTTAAAAAAAAAAAATTACTTATTATTTCTGAAATGGAAATTATAGAATAATTGTAAGTATCAACTTACAATGATCGTATCATCAATTGAATTGATTAAATCGGTTTCACCCTTCTTCCCTTTAACGGAAGGACTATCTTTAAACTGAAAAAAAGATCACGCAAACAATTCCTTAGTCATGACATCATTCTGCAGAAGAAATGGTGCATGTTAATTAATATATGTAATTATTATTATTTCTGGCCCCTTTGACTTTTATTGTTGATTTTTAATTTTTTTATTATCGCCAGCCATTGGATAGTATTCTGTCGGACAATGAAATGTAGAGGTTCTTATGACGAGAAAATGCAAGAACAGCGCTGTTGGACTCAAACCCGTGACCTCCGGTTCCAAGTTCATTGCGCTTAATCTCTCCTCATCTTTGATTGTGTAATAGGACCTGAAGAGAGGGATCCAAGCAGAGAGGGAGAAGCAGTCTCACTCACTAGTTTAGGCCAGGCTAAAGTGGGAGAAACTGTTTAAATACAGCTGTGTCAGCCATAGGAGTGGGTCTACGAACAATCTTGCAGTAGAGTTCATACAGTAGTCATAACGCGTCATCAACCTTTCTCTTTACCTCTCACTACCATTTTATATATTTTAGTCTAAAGGCTAGGGAGTTTGTGCTACTCTTCGATTATACTTCACCCAAACTTCTAGTTTATTTTATCTATCTAACCCAACTTCTAACCTTCTCAAATCTAATATAATTGTAATTATTATTATTAACTTTATTTCTATCAAAAAATAAGATATTATTTTAAATAACCTGAGCTGTAGGAAGTAGTTGACCGCCTGGAAGTCCAGGCGGCCCTGGAGGCCCAGGTTTTCCCCTTCGCCCTCTTTTACCACGTTCTCCTTTTTCGCCGCCTGCTGGGCCTGGAGGGCCTCTTTCACCTTTAACTCCGGGAGGGCCTATCATTCCTCTTTCTCCTTTCTGCCCTGGCCTTCCCTGTAATAAAGAAAGCAAAGTTTAAGAAAAATGTTTTACATTTTCATGAAATCTTAAAGTTTCATAAGATTAGACATCATTAGTAGATGCATAATATCTTCCATATTAAGTGGGAGAAATCACCAATGTGTATACTTTAAGTTTTACATACAAAAACAAGCAGATTTTGTCTCCAATCCCATTCATTGCTTTTTGAATTATTCTTTTCAGCAGTCACTGTTGGTCATTTCTTTATTAATGGCTCTTATATATGGACCACCTTAAGAAGAATGTTACGCTTAAAGGAGATACTTAAGAGAGCTCATCAACCTTTCATCATTCCATTTAATGGTATTCCTTAAGATTAATTATGCCATGCATATTCAGATGCTCCTCCTTATTCAACGTGTCTTATACATGCATCCTTAAATCCTTAATTTAGGAACCAAAAAGTCGCGGTTTTCATTTTCGATCACAAAATTTAAAAACGTTGTTTTTTTCCCTGTGTTGTGTGAAATTTTATTGTTAATGAAATCAACCATTAAATACATGATAGTGGGCTTACAGTAAACAAGAGCATCCATTGCTACGCCAGAAGAATTAATACAGAAACTTCAGGAAACGAGTTGATTTTTCCATGGGTGAATAAGGAAAGCATTTTGAACATCTGCTGAGTATTACATTAAAATATGTTAATTATATCATTTTTCTCAACAGGTATTGGATGCTCAGTCTGATTTTATGTCTCCTTATATCATACAAGAAACCAGTTAAACACTCAATACTTTCTCTTACTACATTTTACATATTTATTTAATTTATATAGGGAAGGGATTAGCTAAGTGGTTAGCGTACTGGACTCCCACGCGGAGAACCCGGGTTCGAATCCAGCTGTGCTACTCTTAAATTTTTTCTTCCTAGGAGCCTCTACAGCTCACTGTAGAGGTGGTGGACAGTGTTGTCTGTAACGAGAGAACACTGTCCGAAGGCCGGCAGTGCACTGAGAAGGCTCCGGGCGCCAATGACCTTAGATGTTGGCGCGCCTTAAATTAAAAAAAAAAAAATATATATTTAATTTATAAATTTTCCTTTAGAATTTTCTCTAAATTGAGAAAATGGCCTCAATTTGCATACGTAACTGAAGAACCTTAACTAAAAGCAACAAACATATAAGGGACGCGTGACCTTCGAACTCCAATAAAACCCACCTTAAATATGTTTGTTGTGGTGGTTGGTCCGCAGAGCTGGAAAGCATCAGAGACATTTTCCGTGGTAGCCTGCTTCATTTTGTGGTCATCGACCGGTTTCGGGCGTTCGCCCATCTTCAGGATGCGTTTTTCAGACAGTGTGACAACACAGACTTGCACAGAGCAACTTAGTTTCACACTAACTGAGACGTATTTTTAAAATGCTAAACTCTTAAAACTAGGTAAAGGGATGTGGCCAGATGGGTGGGAAAACACGTGTTTGGGTTGTTAAAGGGCAAATTTTTTTACAGTGGACACAACACGTGGGGGTTTACTCTTTAAACTCTGTTGTTGGAGGGAGACTTACTTTACAATTAATTAACCAAAATATGAATAATATAAGCAAATACACAAAATAAATTTAAATAAATTAAACAACGATTAAACTAACATTTAAAATTCCGACGGACTGGGAATGGGGCACCCCACATCGGCCATACTATCAGAAATATTTGTACAAAACATGGAGGAAACTTACGTACCCAAACTGAAAGAGGAGTTCGGGGTAACGTTTTATGCACGATACGTGGACGATTTATTCCTCATATTGCAAAACGACATAGACGTAAACAAAATAGTACATTACCTTAACAACATAAACAAGAAAATAAAATTCACATACGAAAAAGAAACGAACAACATCCTCAACTTCTTGGACATGAAACTCACAAGAACCGATCATAAAATAGAGTACGGTATATACAGAAAAGCAACTACATCAGATGCTATCACACCGCACAATTCCAACCACCCTACCCAATACAAACTAGCTGCACTTAGACACCTAACGAACACACTTAAATACACACTCCTCACACCCGCGAACCACGCACAAGAATTGCAGACAATCTACAAAATAGCTGAAAACAATGGGTACAATACAAACATCGTTAATAAACTCCTCAAAAATGAACCACACCACCGAAATAGGACTGACAAAGAAACAGCAGACAAATTCGCCACATTCACATATATTGGAAGCCACACGTACAAACTCACAAATTTTTTCAAAAAACTGGGCATTAAGACATCCTTCCGAACAAACAACAAATTAGGCAAAAAACTCCGCACTCGTACCGAGCTCACTGACGTGTATGACAGCAATGGGGTCTACGAGTTGAAATGCCCGGACTGTGACAACAAACATTTAAAATTCATTCATTTGTTTAAAATTGAACGATTTTTTAGTAAGATTTTTTTTTTTTTCAAGTTCTTCAGTTCCAAAGAATTAAGAAATTCCAGTCATTCTTTCACTTTTTCACGCAACTCTCACATCCTCGCAAGCATGTATTACCTAATTATGTTTTTTTATATAATCAAGTTTTTTATTATGCATCCCACAAACCATATCACATCATCACTCACATACATCATACAAATACGCACTTTTATTTTATTTCCTTTTTTTTTAAATATATATATATATCTAAACTAGTAAAGTTATATGTACATAGTAGATTTAAAACTAAACCTAACCTTAAAATCTATTTAAGAACTATTTGTTGCGTGTGTAATTGTGTTTCTGTTGCTATTGTGGGAAGAGTGTTCTGAATAATGGTTCACTGGCAAATTTTGTCTGTTCATTTATTAAGTTTTGTGCCTTGCGTTTATATATTTCGAGTTGTTCTACTATGTCAAGTCGTCGTCCTTTGTGGCCAGAGTGTATTAGTTTCATCGTGGTCGTTATGTCATCGGGTTTGTGTTTGTTAGTTTTTAGGTGATTGGCGTAATTTGAGTCAACTTTGTTGTATTTGTATGATCTGATGTGTTCGGTAAATCGTTCCTTGATTTTTCTGCCGGTCTGCCCCACGTGAATGTTGTCACAGTCCGGGCATTTCAACTCGTAGACCCCATTGCTGTCATACACGTCAGTGAGCTCGGTACGAGTGCGGAGTTTTTTGCCTAATTTGTTGTTTGTTCGGAAGGATGTCTTAATGCCCAGTTTTTTGAAAAAATTTGTGAGTTTGTACGTGTGGCTTCCAATATATGTGAATGTGGCGAATTTGTCTGCTGTTTCTTTGTCAGTCCTATTTCGGTGGTGTGGTTCGTTTTTGAGGAGTTTATTAACGATGTTTGTATTGTACCCATTGTTTTCAGCTATTTTGTAGATTGTCTGCAATTCTTGTGCGTGGTTCGCGGGTGTGAGGAGTGTGTATTTAAGTGTGTTCGTTAGGTGTCTAAGTGCAGCTAGTTTGTATTGGGTAGGGTGGTTGGAATTGTGCGGTGTGATAGCATCTGATGTAGTTGCTTTTCTGTATATACCGTACTCTATTTTATGATCGGTTCTTGTGAGTTTCATGTCCAAGAAGTTGAGGATGTTGTTCGTTTCTTTTTCGTATGTGAATTTTATTTTCTTGTTTATGTTGTTAAGGTAATGTACTATTTTGTTTACGTCTATGTCGTTTTGCAATATGAGGAATAAATCGTCCACGTATCGTGCATAAAACGTTACCCCGAACTCCTCTTTCAGTTTGGGTACGTAAGTTTCCTCCATGTTTTGTACAAATATTTCTGATAGTATGGCCGATGTGGGGTGCCCCATTCCCAGTCCGTCGGAATTTTAAATGTTAGTTTAATCGTTGTTTAATTGATTTAAATTTATTTTGTGTATTTGCTTATATTATTCATATTTTGGTTAATTAATTGTAAAGTAAGTCTCCCTCCAACAACAGAGTTTAAAGAGAAACCCCCACGTGTTGTGTCCACTGTAAAAAAAAAAAAAAAATTTGCCCTTTAACAACCCAAACACGTTTTTTCCCACCCATCTGGCCACATCCCTTTACCTAGTTTTAAGAGTTTAGCATTTTAAAAATACGTCTCAGTTAGTGTGAAACTAAGTTGCTCTGTGCAAGTCAGTGTTGTCACACTGTCTGAAAAACGCATCCTGAAGATGGGCGAACGCCCGAAACCGGTCGATGACCACAAAATGAAGCAGGCTACCACGGAAAATGTCTCTGATTAAATATAATACTTGGAAAATGTTCCAAACAAAAATGATAAGTCTACTATCTTCTATCTTGTGTGTAGTTACTCTACCAAGTTGGTATCTTTATTAGAAAATTGCTGAAAACTGAAATATATGTTTAGTAAAGTCGCAATTTCGGTCAATCGATTACTTCAAACATGGAATTGTGGCAGCACAGTACGTATATGTATAATAAATCTAGTGTGAAACACTCATATAACTTTCTCTTACTCTAGTTCTCAAAATTATAATTAATAAATTTTATACTTTGTGTACCAAATTTAAAGTAATTTGTCGAAAACTGAAAAAAAAAAACTGTCCGGTAAAAGCGTACTTCCGGTTTACTAATTTTCTTGAAACGCGGAATTTTGGCCATCTATTTATTTCTAATTAATTTTGATTGGATGATAGGAGTGTACAATTAACTATGACAGCACTTTAGAGAAAAATATAACCCCATCCATCCTGCAAATGTGCCATTAAATGAATATTTCCTAGAGAATTGTTTTGAATAAAAGTTGTAGATCTTTGTATGTTTAGTTTATATATGATGTTTCAAGAAAATCGACGGAGACATTTTTGAGAAAATCGCGAAAAAAATTCATTTAGTAAAGTGGTAATATAAACGCACTTCCGGTTATCCGGTTAAACTCGGAATTTCAACAACATATTCAATTCTAATTAACATTATTTAGATGATAGAATTTGTTTAATAAACTGAAATAGCTCATTAGATGAAAACCTGACCCCACCCCTCCCCCATAACTGCCCTTAAAGAATTTTCCCAGAGAAACATTGACCAAGTTTGAAGAAAATCGTCTGAGCCATTTTTGAGAAAAACTTAAAAAAGTAAATAAACCAACAAGTAAAGTGGTACTTCCGGTTGAGGAATTTTGACAGATGACCCACTGTCATATGCCATGGTGATACCTAAACGGAATATCAAGTTTCAACTTTCTACGGTTTTTCGTTTTTGAGCTATGCTGTTCACATACACGCACGCACGCACACACACACACAACAAAGACACACATACACACAGGCCATTTGCTAAAGACCACTTTTTTGGACTCAAGGGACCTCAAAACGGATATTTACGGTGAAAACGCGATATCGAAAATTGACACGATTACAATACTTCCTCTTACTAGGGTAAGAGAAAGTAAAAATTGAAATCATTTTGTAATCTAGTGGAATATTATGCGAAACTAAATAAAAACAAAATAATGTTTTAAGTTTATTATTTATGTTATTATGACATCTGTGTGGACATTAGCGCCCCGGAGCCTTCTCAGTGCACGGCCCATCACCGGGACAGTGAGCTTTAGAGGCTCCTAGAAAGAAGAAATTCTAAGAGCAGCACTGCTGGAATCGAACCAGGGATCTCCGTGATACTAGTCTAGCACGTTACCACTGGGCTAATATCCCTTTCCTGTATTAAGTTTTAAAATTGTATTAGTAAAAACTGAGATAATATTTTTTATTTAATAAATTAAACTATAGACCAGCTCACTTACAGCTTCACACATACAGATTACAATAATATAAATGAAAATTAATGATCTTGATATAGTCAGGGGTTTTAATCTTCTGAAAGGTTTCTGTAGAAGGAAGGCTCGATGTGGTGTTGAAGATAAGTGTGTGAAGGGTTAGGAAGTAGTTGTCTGTTAATTTAGTCATATTTGTGTGTGAATATTTGAAATATCTGTTCTTTATGTATTTGTGTGTTCCTGGTTTAATCATGGGGCGTTTAATTCTTAATGCTTAATTCTTTGTTTTGAAAGGTCTGTAATCGTTTCGTCATTATTATTGCAATTAGCTATTATTGAAATTGTGGAAGCATAGGTGTGAGTAGTGGTCTTGTAGAGAAATATGGCAAAAGGAATGTCTTAGTGGAGTGTTTCTATTAATAAGTGGGTAATATGGTTTTTGTAGTTTAGCGTGTATCTAGGATTACGCCACTCCTACCTTCCTAGGATAGCATACTCCTTGGACGTTTTGTTTTCCCGGAAATTGTTTGATTGTGAATTCGGAGAAGATTGAAATTAGTTTCGAAACCTTCTAAGAGCGAATATTTTTTTTTTGCTTCCATTTTGGAAGGATTTATTTTCAGATTCCATTTTTGGAACCAGTTTGATAGAATTTGTTGTCTATAAGGCAGTGTGATGCTATTATTCTGACTGTAGTGAAAGAGACTAATGTGATGGATGCCAGAAATATATTTTCAAATATATTTAATTTAAGAAAAATCTAACATTCGCTGGCAAAAAGAGTACACACAGGTAGAAGATTACAGTTACAGAAAGAGTTCAAAGGCACTGGTTGGCTTTGTCTTTTAGAGTTCACAGAACTTTGGTAGCTTTGTCTTTTCACCCCTTCTCACAGGGGAGGTTTGAACTATGTAGAGAAGGCATTGTTTCAAGAACAGTCTGAAACAGACACCGAACCAGAACACTTCTATCAGTAAACATCAGTGCCAGTTGTAAGTTAAAACATAAGAGTCTAGTTTCCATATATTAACAAGCTTTTTATATTAACTTGTAGTTGTTATTTTAAGAGAATATATTTATTGTTAACACTGGTGATCTCTTGATTATTTCTAATACTTCTCTCTTAAACATATTTCTAATATTTCTCTAGCAAGCCTTTTACCAAACCACTCACGCCACAAGCTTACTACCACTATACAACAACACTCCACACCAATAACACTTCATTGGCTATACAAATTGCTACAAACTACAACTACTACGAACACATATCACACCAACTACATTTCACTAACAATAGAAATAAGAGAGATGCCATTAATTTAAGAATACTACGCATATCAAAAATTAATTAAAAAGCAAAAAAATCGAAGTACGTAAAAGAAAATCTGTCATTAGAAAATATGACACAGTGTTTTCAATTTTCTTCTTAAATTACTCCTCTAATTTTATTTAAATCTGGACATTTATCATACCCCCACTTATCAATTTAAAACATTTTTTTCGAAAAATTCATGTCAGAGAAGGGCCTAAGAAGCTCCGACATTGAACATCCCTCTCTAAACTGACATTATTAATATCGTTTATGGTTTTATGGTATGGTGAAAATTCTAAAATTATTGTGAAAAATTTATCAATTAAATCAAATTAAATTTGTGGAAATTACAATAAAAAAAAAAAGTCGTGTCAGTATTCTACATATGATTTTTTACTTTCTCTTACTCCTAGTAAGAGG
>JAAEAF010007316.1:0-48374 GCA_011037195.1 Triatoma infestans
CCTAGGATCTCTTTGGTTCTACTCCTGCAAAATCATGGCATAGCCTCGTAACTGCGTTCTACCCCCGAACTTAGCCTCCAGTGCCGGTCGTTCCTCCTCTGAATCCATTCCTTCAGAGACGCCCGCACCATTCTTTTGGTTATCCCTAGGACAGGTTCCGGACCACAGAACGGAGTACTCGCTCTATTCCTGGCCAGTTGATCGGCTGTCTCGTTTGCCTTCTATCTGTCCCTTTATGCCCCGACACCCAAACCAGCCGCACAATATTGTGCCGGAAAAGTTACGCCACGAATTGATTCTAGAATCAACCATGGTCTTTTGTGTTATAAACATACAGTTGAAGTCATCTCCCTATACGAATTGACAGGGGCGGCTTAACCTATAGTGCAGGGTGTGCAATGCGCCGCGGCGCTCCCTGAGACAGCTAAGAGCATCGTCTTGGACCATCATGGTACAACAATGATATGACAGAAGCGGCCAGCCAGCGCGGTGGCGGCAGTTATCAAACCGAGCGCCCTATGGGCGGCTTCTTTTTCGAACATTTTGTTTCAACTCGAAATAAACCTTATTTCACGTATTTAAAGTTTAGAAGCGGCCAGACAGCGCGGCGCCGGGTATGCGAGCGAAGGTGTCAAAACTCGAGCGTCTGACGAATATGAAAAACTTTCTGTGTTCACGCAAAGTTGAATCAGTAATTATAGCCGACGGGGGGAGGGGGGGGTCAGCCTAGGGCGCCAGGATTTCATTGCACACGGGCGCTGCACGAGCTAGAGCCGCCCCTGCGAATTGATAGCAAACCTTACTCGGACGATGGATGAAAATCCGAAACCGGCCAAAACCAACAAAAGACGGATAAAATCATTGACAATTTTAGTCTCCTTAACATTATATAGTCGTTTAAAACTAATGTACCGAAATGGTATTTTACAAGGAAGCTTAACGTCTCCCACCCCTTGGAACCTCTCCAATATCAATTTTCTTAGAAACTATTTTTTTGTTTTTTTTAAATAATAAACTTAACGTATATTGTGTACACAAAGTTTATAGAAATCGTTGACGCGGTTTTCTAGAAAATATCAAAAACTTGCAAAATAATCCATTCAATAAATTAAGAGATTAAAAGCGAAATGTTCCTTTCGAATCACTTGTGATACTCAGACGAAATAACAAATTTGAGCTCTTGTTTTCGTGTGTCTGTATACATACATATATAAACACATTTTCACTTTTTCAGCCGCAAAGTACCTCGACACAACTTTTCCATGTGAAAACTAGTTCACACAAGTTACTTTCACTTACAGCAATAAAAGAAACTAAAATAGGACATTTTTAACTTCATTTTAGTTTATGTTACAAAAGGGTGGCCCAAATTAATGTAGAGTGTGAAATAGACGGTCTACCGCCTCCAGCTGTGCCAGCAGTCTCCATTATGCTTTGACAAAAGAATAATACAACCATGCATTCTTCACCCATAGGTTAATGTGGACTAACTTAGTTCTTCAAGGATGTCCCTGTCTCCTCCGTTGGATATCCTAGCCAAACAAAACGAACATAAACAATTGCCCACCCGCCCACCAACCTACTACTCAGGAGTGCCTGCCGAGATGATTGGTTGATGTACACTCAACTTGTCGGGTTTAGCTTATCCACAGCTAGCAAACTATCTATACACACAATCTTATTTACTGAAGTACACTTCACAGTTGTCTACATTCTATATACAAATACTAATACCCTGGGAAGCTGCAATAGATCTCTTAGACCGCAGACTGGATCTGGCTTTATAACCACTCCCTCTACACTCTTAATATTTAAAGAGGTCGTATTCTGCAATACTTCCATTTAACCTGTCAACCAGACATTGTAGGACTGCAAAGTTAGTATAGGTCGACCAAAATTTTTACTTGATTAATTACTTGGTAATTATTTGTTTTAATTCGTATTATATTAAAAGCCTTTTGTGAAATTCCGTTTTTTTTCAAGTACTTAGTGGTGTGTACCTTTTAACATTATGTAGTATTTCAAACCGATAACTTACGTAAAATATAAATGTTTGTAATTTATTTTTAAATTTTAAAATTGTTTACTTTGGCTGTTTATAATAGTTATTATTTAGTTGGTGAATACTTGGCAGATTATAGTAGTTTGGAAAGTGAATATGTTATGCATGTTAATATATATGTGTATATATATAGTTATGTTTGTTTGCATGTATATTATACAATACAAACTTGTGTATCAATATATTAACCACACGCATGCTATTTGCGGATAGACACATACGTGTATAGATGCGTATAACACATTGAATACTATAACAAGAACCGACCCCAGATGGCAAATCGTATAACATTAATCGTATAATAGTAATTATGTGTCCCGCATGACCGTCATGATTATTATTGAATTATTAATGTTAATTTATATAATAAATGTGGGTAATTTTAAATATTGTTATTTTTTTAAAAATATATAATTATACTTTTTTTTCCTTTGTTAATTGTCATTAAATCCTAACTTTGGGACATAAATTGCTAATATATTGTTGGACAAAGATTATCAACGAAATCAATCAAACTGAACTTTCTAATTTTGCTCGAAAATTTAATTTCTTCTATTTCCTCTAATAACATTACACTAACTCTAGCAAAAAAAAAAGGTATACAACCAAATCGGCTTAAAATATGTCAATCTTGATAACTGTTAGTAGGCTCTCAGATTCCCAGCTTTTTATTCCCAGCTTTTCCAAACTATAGAACAGCTTCTGTGGAGAGATAATCTTTCGAAATCGGAGCTCATTCCCCATTAATTGTAGTGGGCATGACAAGGGAGGTAATGCGTAGTTGAAGAGCAATTGGAAGAACTCAATGCGGCTGCTAACGGAATTATTGAGTCCAGCCTTCTTTTTTTTTGGGTGGCAAACTTGATGGCATTGCCCTTCTTCTGAGTATTCTTTCATCACAGAGAATTCCGCCCATCACCAGATAATTACCTGTAAAGACTCTTAGGAAAAAAAGTCTAGGAACAGCACGGTTTGACTTGAACTCAAGGCTTTCCAGTTCAGCGCACTTATCCCGCCTTTATCAAACTGCAGTTATTAGAACGTGTTAGATAATAGTTATTCTAAACTTGGTAGATATTATTTACTTCAAACATTTCTTCCACCTCATTGTGTTTTAAGGTGTATACTCTGCCAATTTAGCATTTTTCTGCCCTTTAAACATATTGTCTAGTTTTGCCAGCTATTAAACACAACTAAATAAGCTTTGTAAGTTTGTCTAAATTAAAGAAATGTATCAAATCAAGTTAGAGAATTGAAATCTGAGATAAGTTCAGTGTTCTATCATTTTTTTTTATCATTTTCCTTGTAAGAAATACTCCAAGGACTTTTATCAAAATCATTTTTAAATAAGCACTTTTTATCTCACATTTCCAAGTATTGATAAATTTTTATCTTACCGGATAGAAAAAAAAAAAATTAAAAATTGGTACGATTGTAGTAAGAAGCTGGTAAAAAGTCCACCATACGTGGGGGGGGGGAGGCTGGTAGTGACCTGAAAATAAAAATGAAATAAATCTTCCTTTGATAACGATTTGTTATTTTAACAGAAGGTTAGCAATCTTTCCTTTTTTTTAACCACCACTACAAAATAAATATTATTTATCAAACAACCCTTGGCTTTATTTGTCTAACATGTATATCGATAAGTTTTAGAGACAGAGATTAATTTTTATTTTTCCTTTATATTTTCTCATTAATTCCTCCCCCCCCCAAAAAATACTGGAATATTCTTCAGATTTAGTTTATATTAAAATCGTGTAATCTATAAACATCTGATGTATAAAATCTTAATATGATTTAACCTAATTTTGCCAAATTTAGTTTATTATAAAATTATCAACTTACCATTATCAGAAATACGTTTTTAGGTAGACTTTATTGCCAAGAAAAATAACTTTTTAATTTGGTTATTTATAAAATGGTAACAGAAAAGATTGATGTGTTGAAATAGTGTGAATGAGAACTCACGGACTGCTATCAACACACAATTTATATTTTTAAGGAGCAAAGAGAGTTTATAGAGTAGATTGACGGAGCGAAGAGTCATTGGTGTAGCGTGATCAATGTAGAATGGTGTAGCGCTGGCTATTATGAGTGGAGTTGAAGAGTGACTAGTTAGGACTCTTGCTTGTTCTAAAAGTGGTGAGCTAGTGTGGCTAGCTTAGTGAATCTTTCCAGGTTGAAGTCTGTTGCAGCGGACCGATGTTAACTATTTCAGTAAGATTTTAGAGTCGCATTTGATAAAGACAGTCCATTTGCGTTACCTGTTGATGTTGCGATTAGGTAAGAGAACCACGATCCACACCAGGCCAAGCGGATCAATGAAGAAAAGAGAGCGACTTATGAGAAATGCATTAACTTTTTCCAAGAAAAGTTCCTATACGAATTTGGACAAAAGAACTTTGCAGTTCACGGTCTATGGCTCGGCTCTCGGGGAGCAATACCTGTAGCTACTGCAGAAATTTTTTTATAACTTCGGCATTGACAAAGGGATTCTGACCCTACTGGCGGAGCAAATTATCTTAGATTTCCTTGGAATCCTGCATAATCACATCTACGGTCTTTGAGAAATCGGTTATGAAATAGTTTCTTTTATTGAAATGTCCTATTTATTGAATTTGTGTATGTTCCATACTTTTTTTCTTCTTGTTTGCACTATTTAAATTAGTTTTTTAACGTTTATGTCTTTTGACTTTTGATTGTCTCATGAAGATTGATCAGTAATCTGTGTTTTTAGCAACTCAATGAAATTAAACAGCCACATCGACTTGGTTTGTCGCTGTAATCTCTTCTCTGTGAAGCCTTCCAAATTGTCAGCTTTATTGAATTTCTCTTATCGCTAAAAACAGCTTCTAGATGAAGGATTAGTTGTCGAAATAGAAGCGCGACAGATAGTGAAATGCGCCTTGATGCGCTTCCTAATAAAGCTTTCCTATGGCAATTTGGCTAGCAATTGTTCCATTACATTTATTTGAAATTATAAAGACGTAAATCTATTCTAAAAGTTACTAAATCATACTTTGATTATTGCAGAGATTTAATCGGTAGTTATTCTTTTACTTGTTTTCACTTGTTTGCCACTTGTTAAATGATGCTCTTATACCAACCGAAATTTACCATAGGAAACTGCGTCGAATTCTTTTTACAGATTTTCACATTAATTTTTTTTTTTTTTATAATTTATAGTACTAAACTCTCAATCATCTTCGGCTTAATTAACTAAAATACTTTTCATTTCTTTTGACTTATAAAATATTGTCTGGTAGCTTTTTACTTTCTCTTACTAGTAAGAGGAAGTTATTGGAGTTATTGGAGTTGAAGTTATCGTGTCAAATTTTCGATATCGAGTTTTCACCGGAAATATCAGTTTTGAGGTCCCATGAGTTCCAAAAAAGTGGTTTTTAGCAAATGGTCTGTGTGTGTGTGTGTGTGTGTGTGTGTGTGTGTGTGTGTGTGTGTGTGTATGTGTATGTATGTCTGTGTATTTATATGGACAGCATAGCTCAAAAACGAAAAACCGTAGAAAGTTGAAACTTGATATTCCGTTTAGGTATCACCATAGGATCTATTATTATTTTTATTATTATTATTATTATTGATCGGGTGCCTAATGGCGCGGGACCTAAACCTATGTGGCCTTTATTCCCCCGAAACGCACTGTTCCCTTAATTAATCTCCCCCGGTAGCTTACCGGTTAATCTACAATATCCCAAGATATCCCTAAACTGCAACTCGCCCAGGCAATCCTGCGAGAGTGGTGCCCTCCCAAATACGCGAAACCTAGTTCCAGCGAAACGGGGACACTGACATGTAGTGGTAGTAGTGGTACACCGTTTCCCTAACTCCGTCGTCGCAGTTCTGACAAATGGGACTGGACGTCCTTCCTATGTTAAACAAGTGACTGGACACCCCAAGTGTGTCCAGTCACTATCCCTTCTAAGGTCCTCAGAACCGTCCTACTAAGGGACAGGAGATACTCCGAAGCTCCCTGCTTACTTGCCTTTATAAACCTTTTGGCTTGGAGGCACCCCTGTGTGTCCTCCCAGCGTTTCTCCAAAACTCTCGTCTCCCAGAGTCTAATCTGTTTGTCGCGAAACGTCTTTCTGACGGCCAGGGCTGGTTCAGGACCACAAAATGGTTGTGATGATCTCTCCCTGGCCAACTGATCCGCCCTCTCATTGCCCTCTATTCCCGCATGTCCGGGTATCCAATAGAGATGCACCTTACCCCTCCGAGCCAAAGCGTTGAGCTTCCTCCGACATTCTCCCACTAATTTCGAACTCCACCAAGGCTTACTCAAAGCCCTTAGTGCGGCCTGGCTATCCGAGAAAATCCGCACTTCCTTGAACTCTCCCTGCCACTCCCCCACAAGGCGGCAGCTTTCAATAATGCCCACCACCTCAGACTGGAAGACCGTGGCCAAACCACCCAAGGCCACCGAACTCCCTCTATCCAACTCCTGAAACCATGCTCCCGCCCCTGACAGGCCAGTGCCCTCCTGCCTAGAGCCGTCTGAATAGCAGCGAATAATGCCGCTGCCCGACTCCGTTGGCCTCGTGAGGTTATCATCCCCTGTACTGCTAATAGTAATCTCATAATCTCTCTCAAATCCCCATTTCTTGCTCGTCTCATCAAGTTTGATAGCAGAAATCGGTTCACTCGCCAAATTTCTCCTCGATCCTAGTGTGATCCCCCCGAAAGGTTCTCACCCATTCTCCCTTGCACCTCATTCTGAGGTACCCTTTCATTGCCTCTCCCACTACCACATACTGAAGGAGGGGTTAGCCCCAGCAGCATCTCCAATGCCACCGTCGGTGTCGTTCTCATCGCGCCAGTAATAGCCAAACAGGCCGTGTGCTGCACTCTTAGCAGTTTCTTGCTGTTCCTCCCCACCAAGGAGCCAGACCACCATGCCACTGCGGCATAGAGTATCCTTGGCTTCACCAACTTCTCGTAAATCTAGTGGATACCTCGGGGATTAACTCCCCAGGCCTTACCCGCTAAGCTCCTACACTGCCAGAACCACCATAGGATCTAACAGTACGTTATCTTCATAATTCCTCAACCGGAAGTACCACTTTACTAGTTTTTGTTTACTATTTTGCAATTTTCTCATAAATGACTCCAACGATTTTCTTAAAAGTTCGTATATCACTACACATACAAAAAACTACAACTTTTATTTGAAACCTTTCTATGGAAAAATTCATTTAAGGGCACTTTTGGGGGAGGGATCAAATTTGGTATACAAATTCTAAAATTTGTCAATTACAATTTTGAAAACTGGAGTAAGAGAAATTTGTTGAGTGTTTCACACCAGATTTTTATATTTTATATCTTTGCCATCAACAAAGCATGGAACTCGTTCACGGAAACGTTGTAACTGTCTAATATTGTCTGAACTTCTCCATTAAACCAAGTTGCTCCACTAACTGAAACAATTAAAAAAAAAAACATTGTATTTCAATATAATTTCATTTTATAAAAATATTGAAATTAAAACTTTAATTAAATATTGATATTAATATAATTGTAAACATCTTTAAACTTCCGGGATGGAAAATCTCGGAAATCTTTTATGTTGCGTAACGATTGAATATCACCACTGTGCGTCATCATATATACCTGTCACCTGCCTGTCAAATCTCTTGAATCAGCTAGCTATTTCTGTTGTTTCAATTACACCATGTCACAAGTGTTTTGACGTTTAAACAGTCCAAATATAGATGTTTTCAACAGTACGCATAATTCCAAAAATCTCCTCTAATCCGGGTCAACTGTGTTATTTCCCGAAATAACTGAATTTTGTTAATATACTGTACGATGTTTAGGCACAGTTTTATCTATTAAAAAAAAAAGAAGGAGATCCTGATTTTCCTGAGTATAAAGATTATTGTTTGTTTACAGTTCTGTTAAAGTACATAAACAGTTGATAATGAATCAGTAATGTCCCCCCCCCCCTTTAGTAAGTAGGACTAGTCACTTAGGGGGGGTCATCTGATCGCTACGGCCATCTCTACGTAATATAAACAATATTTTTAAAACTTTCAGCAATTACAGGATAGAGATAGGAACTGTCAAGCTAGATGTTTTGTGCAATTTCTTAAACTTTGGTGGACCAATATTGGCACACTTTAACTTACAATCACGTATCAGTTACGCCACATTTTCTGCACAATTAATGACCATTGGTTTGCATTATGCCCAGTTTAACTTTTTTGTAGATGGGAACAATATGTATGGTCATTGGCGTATGTTATACGGCAATTTTTTTCTAGCCTAGTATATTAGTGTAATTGAAGGTACATTCTTAAGACTTCCTCGTGTCCATTGGAGAAAGAAGTTCTGCCTCAGGAATCTTCCTCGCTGAAGCAAAATCTCGCACGAAATTTTCTTAGAGCATTTTACAATTATTCTAATTGACAAGATTTCTTTAGACCAGGAAATTTTTACTAAACCTTTAATTACCTTTAATATCGCACCTTATAAAAATGTATGTGGTGGGGGAGAAACGTATACTAAACCAATGGCGGCTCTGGTATTCGCGATTGCGCGACTGAACCCCCCAGCTATTTGAAAAAACAAAATTAAATACAAAAAGTAGCAAATTTATACATTTGTTAAATGTATATATACATCTGTTATCACCTACACATTTGAAGCATTGCTAGCATTTCATATTTGAAGAAAGTCGGCTAATCCGAAAGTATAACTTTACCGAATGGGTTATTGAAATTTTTTTAAAATTATCTCGCAAGTGACTGTAACGATTTCCTTACAACCTGGAATGCTAACTATAGAGATATAGAAAAAATAACATACTTTTCCAAAACATTAGTAAAAAAAGAAATTTATATTGTTTTGCGGAATTTGTGACGTTACATAAGTATTTGGGGTCGGTTCTATGTTATTGGCTCGCTTTTCACTTACCTACTTGCTTGTACATGTGTTAGTAGGTTGGTACATGTTCCCCCACTATCACATATATTTATGTTAGGACAAAAATGAACAAAATTTGAAGTTTAAAGAAAATTGTTTATTTAACGTACCTATATAATTGTATTAACAGAAATAAGAGGGAAGGGATTAGCTCAGTGGTTAGCGTACTGGACTTCCACGCGGAAGTCCCGGGTTCGAGTCCAGTGCTATCCTTAGAATTTTTTCTTCCTAGGAGCCTCTACAGCTCACTGTCCGTGTTGTCGGTAACAAGAGAACACTGTCCGGAGGCCGGCAGTGCACTGAAAAGGCGCCAATGACCATAGATGTTGACGCGCCTTAAATTTAAAAAAAAAAAAAAAAAAAAAACGAAGAACGAGAAAGTTGTGTGAGTGTTTCACATCAGTTTTTTCGTAATAAATGAATGAAATAAAATTTTAGATAAATTCAAATTATTCATAACTTTCTGTTCATTATCAGAGCACAGAATTTGTAAATATTTCATTAAAAAATAAAACAAAAATTTGTAATATTGAAGATAAAATAATATTTCAGTTTTGGCCTTTATAACTCGTTAATGTAACATATATGAATTACGTCTACCATAACGTTTAACTTCATCAATTCCCTTTGATAATATTAAAAACCAAATATATGTATTCAAAATGATTGCTTTCGTAATGCTAAATATATATTATATATCTTTATGAAAAGTTTATTTATTTATTTAAATCAACATTTCGTTGACATTTACATTTTATCCCTGGAAAAATATTTACATCCAATATTTAAATATTGTGTAATTGTTACATATAGGAGTATAAAGTTATAGAGAATCAATAGAAAAAGTTAAATGCCTTTTAAAGTTATTGCAAAGGTCGATATATATACATATATTTAATTATATCCCAAAAAGATGAGCCCCAAACTATACCGAAGGCAGACTAAAAAATCGTGCAAGCTTTGGCAAAGACAAATACGTAATAAAAACCAGCGTTTCCTCGCAATTTCTTAAACATTACTTGACGAAGTTTTCAACTGTCTCCTAGCTCGCCGCTTGCCCTTTGTCTACGCTACTAAAACTTCC
The DNA here is from genome assembly GCA_011037195.1 of Triatoma infestans. Lineage (NCBI taxonomy): Eukaryota > Metazoa > Arthropoda > Insecta > Hemiptera > Reduviidae > Triatoma > Triatoma infestans. Next base: position 10,086 of record JAAEAF010007316.1, read on the forward strand.
ACTCCCATCCTATTACTACCACAATACTAACATACTAAGAGACCAGTCCTAACAATGTTTTAGGTTCCCCTAAATAACATAGTCTTACCATCTCTACTGTTATTTCGTCCATTATTTCTTCGATTGTTTTACATAATGCGGCCTTATTCCAAACTAGATCGAAATCCTGTATTAAAACTACATTTCTCTAGCTTATCGAACAGTTCAGAAAACAAAGTGGCTAGATTTCTTTTTACCTTTGCTCCTCTCTTCTGCGAATATAAATGTTATTGAGGGAAAAACGACTAAGAAAAACATACAGCTTACTGGGGATCCGGTAAACTGACTGAATTCATCTTGAGTTCGGCCGAAAGCGTATAAACATATAAGGAATAGAAACTGTAACTATCTGGCTATCGCATAAACAGGAGAGATAGGAACTCCAGAGGTGGTGGAGTTGCCCCCGCTATCAAAACAACCATAAAGCATGAACCTGTTCAAATCGAGGAGTCGGTGTCAAACTGTATCTTACTAATATGTCAGTAGTACTGATCTCTTGCTACAGGTCTCCTCTCAAAAGAATCTTACCTAATGACATTATAGAATTGTTGGCCCTTCACAGGCGACTAATTATTTTGGGTGATCTTAATGCCAAGCACATTGCTTGGAATGTTTTTTCTATCAACCTACTGGTGAACTTCTTCTTGACTTATCCCTCCAACACAACTTTGCTATTGTCACCCCTGACTCTCCCGACTTACTACCCTCCTAGACAAAGACACCGCAGTATTATTGATATTGTGCTCTTATTAAAAAATTTTCAAAATTACTCAGCTCCAGTTAGTCTTCCTTTCCTCAGTTCAGATCGCAGTCCAGTTGTCCTATGCAGCCTACACATCCTCCTATGAAGCCTACACATCTTCTCCCTCTCTTCAGAGATTTAATTACAGCAAAGCCAATTGTCAAAATTTAAAAACCTCAATATTGACAATATCGATTTACAAACTTTTTACTTCTGGTTGTCAAAAACCAATTAATAAAAAACCATCGAAATTGACTTCCACCGAAGAAGTATACGAAAGTTGAAAAAAGAAATGAAAATATCCTTAGAGAAACTGAGGAAGGAGTTTTTATAGTAGAAAAGTATCCTGCGGTATTACATCCAGAAAGTTTAAAAAAGTTCTTCTTCTGGCAGGAGAAAGAGAATGATCGACCAAGGAGAGGTATGGCATCGGCAATATATTTTACGTACAATTTGGAAATTCTACCCTCACGTTGGAGACTAACCTAACTGGGATTTCGGGAGATTACAATAGTGGGCAATGTTGGATAAAAGTAGTAATAGTAAAAGAAGTTGGGTATCTCCCTCCCATTCTTGTTGTGAATAATAACTAAAAAAAGTCACTCAGAGAGTTCAAATTTGATGTAACGTGTGGTTATCCCCTGAATGTCTCCCAAGAAGGTCTCGGACCAGAATCCTTTAACCAAGACTGGGAAAACTGAGTATGGGCGAGCTATGACCAAAAATGTTTCTCTAAAATCCTCTGTTTCAAAATAATTTAAGATTCAATAAAATCGCACTTCCGATTGATGGATTTTATCCAGAAACCTGCGTGTTAGGTGCGGTAGTAGTACCAAGATTGAGCTTCCCGGGTTTTTAGGCTGTTCGAATGTATGAAGTCACATGTACAGATAGACCATTTCGTATGTAAATAGAAGAAAAAAAATTTTTTTTTTACTCAGGTGACCCACAAAACATGTATTTCCGGTGAAAACTCAATTTCGAAAATTTGGCACGACCGCAATATTTCCTGTTCGCTAGCAGTAAGAGAAAATAAAAATAGATTAATAAAAACTAACCTATATTTAATTTTACACGCACTACAAACCTGTTACAAACAATACAATATATTAAACAACAACAAGGGGGAAAAAAAATTTCAACAGTTTCATATCAAGACGTGACATTATAGTTAGATACGTGAGGTATTCGGGATATTGGTACACTAGAATAACCTTCTTCTCTTTTAGGTTGTGTTTCTGGGCCTACTCACCAGAGTGGGTGTCTTTGTATGTCTGTATGTGTTGAGTTACATAACCCATCGCTTTAGAACGGCCCAGTATTGGAACAAGATTTAGTATCATTCTCTCACCGTTTTCCTTACCCTCTCACTCGCTGGCTCTCTTTCTTTCTCTTTCACTGTTTGTTGGTGTATGTGACGTCATGTCTTGGGTTAGATTTATTGGAAATATCTACCACAAAAATACGACATAAGGTGTACAGGTTTCCATGTGGAATGAGTTTTTGGCGGAGGGTATCTATCCCAATGAGTGGGGGGGGGAAGATATCTACCATCTAAAATTCCGCAATCACTAAAACCACTACATCCTTCATTTCTTCTCCTTCCTTACTTCTTCAACCTTCATCTTCCATTCTCCCTACCATTTCCTTGTGTCAGTTTTATTACTAGCGATTTTTTTTTTTACTTTTTCTCTCTGATATAAGAAAAAGTATTGGGATCGTGCCAGATTTTCGAATTTGTATTTTCACCGGATGTACCCAGCCTGCTTTGTGATCCGAAAAAAGTGGTTTTTAGAAATTCGTGTGTGTGTGTGTGTGTGTGTGGGCATGATCAGCATAACTCAAAAAACGAAACATTGGAGAAATCAAAGACTTGGTATTTAGTTTAAGTGCTAGTAGCACAGGACCCTAAAATAGGTTTTGCACAAAATCAGTCAACCGTAAGTAGCAACATTATTGAGTGTTGTTTACTTTCAGTTTTATTTGCGATTTTCACGAAAATGGTTCCAACGATTTGGTTTGAACTTGGAATATTAACTATACCTATAAAGAGCTACAACTTTTATCAGTAATATTTTTCAGGAAAAATTGAGTTTCATTTGTTCTTGGTTTACTTTCGCATTATTTATTTTTCATTTTTTCTTAGGGAAGGGATTTGCTCAGTGGCTAGCGCCTTTTCCCCCCACGCGGAGCACCCGGGTTCGAGTCCAGCTGTGTTGCCCTTAGATTTTTTTCTTCTTAGGAGCCCCTACAGCTCACTGCCCGGTGATGGACAGTGTTGTCTATAACGAGAGAACACTGACCGGAGGTTAGCAGTGCACTAAGAAGGCTCTGGGCGCCAATGACCAATAGATGTTGACGCGCCTTAAATTAAAAAAAAAAAAAAATTTTCTTAGTTTCTATTTGGTTATCCATAATATTAACAACTAGATTAAAGTTTTATTACAGTTCCAAAATTTTGTTTTAATTTCATAATATTCTTTATAAACCAAGAAAAAATAAATAAAAAGTAATTTAATGTGATAGCCTAGCGAATGATGCTGAGAGCGACTCCTAGGATATTTAAAGAGTGTCATGTTTTAGTTTCCTTCGATTTTCCTGCATGTTTAAAAGAATCTTTACAACCCTCCATACATACACACACACACACACACAGAGTGAGTGAGAGAGACCGCTTGCTAAAAACTTGTTACCGTATTCAAAGGATCTCCAACACAGTTTTGAAAATTTGAATTGTTCTTTATTTTCTTTATGAGCCAACGAAAATTCTTGGTCCTTGAACAAGTATCCCAAAATCTTTGGTTGTTACCAAGTTCCTCTGGTTCTCCCCATCTTTATAATATTCGCGATAGCTCTCGCATAAGAACCTTCGACTCTCTAGAGCGTACTCTGAAGCAAAAACCTTTTAAAGCGACTAACAGCACAAATTGCCAATCATAATGTTGATATATCCTGTGATACTTCAATTTTTATTTTTCCTATGATGGTTGTTTCTTTCTGTTGTTACTTTCTTAAAATAGCCTCGAAACTATGGCTAACCTATGGAAACCCCTTCTATTTCATTTCTTTTTTTGTAATTATCATATATTTGATCTTTGCTTAATTTATTTGCATGCCGAGCTTATCTGCTACTTTTCTAAATCCTTCTAAAACTTTGGCTAATGCTGCAGAGATTCGAGCTTCTAAGTTAAGTGCTGGTTTATTCAAGGTAAATTGTACTACTTGGTCAAGCTCCTTGTTCAACGCCAGATTAAATAAAAGAGGGGTCAAAATCTTTATAGATCTCTTCGATGGCGACAAAGTTAATGTCAATTTTTCGGGAAATCTGACCCCTGCATTGGATCATAATTACATCATTTTTTTTTAATCAATTCTCTTCTATCCAGCTTAGCATAAAAGTTTACAATACTTACTTGTAATACGTATATGATTAACAGAAAGAAAAGGTAAGGCTTCTTACCAGAATGAAGGTGGTAAAGAAGACACCTTCCTTACTTACGAGAATTTTATTACTCAATAAAGCAATGAATGGAAAGCTTAAGAAAAAAGAAAAATTAAAAAAAAAGCAAAAAAAGATCTTTATCTGATAAATAAAATTTCTTTATAAAAGAATAAAGGAGAAAAAGACTAGAAGATGTCCGAAGAAGGGTAAATGCTGGTATGACCCTTTATTGGAGGGTAGCAAACAGCACACGTCACCTTGTGCTCTATCGACCATGCTCGCTACCACCTGTTACACCAGCATCACAGCCATCTGAATTAGATACAGTATAGTGGAAGCGCCAGGGGTAATATCCCATTCCTAACTCTACCGTCCCATTCACAAGATAGTCGTCTTATACACCGCTACTACTACCCACTATCATCGCCTTAGAATCCCATTCTAGTTGCACGAAGATCTTGGATGTTTCTATAACTTGCCGGCTGGCCGAGCTGGTGTGCTGCTTATGCTGCTTCCTGCTACATATGATATGTCTTCTCTTCTTCCTATTCTCTTGAATAATAAGGCAATATTTAAAATTTACTTTGGTTATTTTTGCCTTGAATTTCCTTCAGATTGGTTTACTTCAGCAAAGTTTCTTCCTATTATAGGAGATAGGTTGATCAATCAATATCTCCAAATTTTCTGATTAATTATTTCATTCTATATTTCCCTAAATTCAGCGGGTAACCTTCTTTTTCGGTGCTTTACATTTCATTGATCTACTCTAAACGTGACTCAACACTGTAAATCGTGCTAATGATTGCTGTAAGGTGGCTGTGAGCTCGTTTATTTCCAGCAGTGTCCACGAGAAAGAAATTGGAGAATAGTGCAGGTTTACTATATAAGATCACCACCATAATTATAGTATTAATTATTTCGATCCGCCATGAATCAAGAATCAATCTTCCTACATTTTGCACTAATCTTACCCAGTATCATCTCTCTCCACATTCGATCAATGTTTCGTTCAGATAATATTAAAACACCGAAGCATTGATAGAATTTCAAATTCATGAAGTTTTAGAGAAAGGATATCATGTTTTTGTATGAATAGATTGTTTTTCATTTAAGTGTATCAAATACACTTTCAACAATTCCTTTTCTACAATACTTTCTCTTACTAGGAGTAAGAGAAAGTGCCTCTTAGTAAGTGATCGAGTTTTTACCGGATATATACGTTTTGAGGTCTCCTGGGTCCAAAATGTTGTTTTTAGAAAATTGTGTGTGAGTGTGTGTGTCAATATAGCTCAAAATATAAAAAAATCGCTGAAAGTTCAAACTTGACATTCATTTTACGTATGATCATGGAATCCGACAGAAAGTTATCTGGCAAAATTCCTCAACTTGAAGTATCTCTTTGCGGAATGGATTTTCCAGTCATTACGTTTTCCTAGAAAACGGCTCTAAATATCCAAGTTTCTTTAAACTTTGTTTATCAACCACATATATACATAGTTTTATTTGAAATGTTTTTCCGGAAGAATTCATTTAAGGGGGCTTTTAGTTTTGGGAGAATGGTATAATGTTTCTCTCTAAAGTGCTATTTTAGTTTATTACACAATTCTATCATCTAAATAATATTAATTAGAATTAAATATGTTTTCCAAAAAGTTTTTAAAAAAATCGGTTGACCAGAAGTGCGTTTTTACTGAAGAGTTTTTTCAGTTTAACGCGATTTCACCATTAAATCACTGATGGATTTCATTTAAATTTGGTATACAAACTATATATACAGAGGCCTATAACTTTGTTTGGACACTTTCTTCCGAGATAGATCCTTTATTTTGGAGGTTAAGTTGTCCTCAAAAAAAAATTTTTTTATCAAGTTTATATTCTCCCATTGGTTCGAAACATTGAAGACAAATACAGATTGCAGTAAGAGAAAGTCGACTGAGTGTTTCATATCAGATTTTTTTTTTTTAATTTCCTATTTGAGAATAGTTATATAGTATATCTATTTTCAATTTATTCACCTATAGGGGATGAGCATTACATTTTGATTATTACCAATAACTTGTTATTTCGGAGTTAAAAAAATATTTCTCATAATTGATATTAATTGATTTAAAAAAATGTTGCTGTGATTAAAAAATGAGGCAAACCGAGAAAATATCATCTTTCATAGCCTTTGGAATTCCACACATCGACACACATTTGTTTCTTAACTTGAAAAGTTGTTCAGTCCCCTCTACCTAGTATCTATAATTCTTATCGCTCCTGTTTTAGACTAATGACTTTATGTTTGACCTAGTTCTCCTTTTCTTAAACGGAAATTAAGGGTTGCCTCTATTAAAATCATGTAACATTATTTCTTGCTCATTATTTACTGCTAACCCCTGTGTGAACTAATTAATGTTTATTAAATTATTAGAAAGAGAATAGATTTTTCATTTTTAATAGCTACAACATTCCCCTTTGAACTTTTTTTTCTTCTCAGCTTTTTCTGCAAATTTTCCAGCTATGATTTGCAATACGTGCAATAGGGCAAATCCTCAGCAACATCCGTTACCCCTACAATTGTAATGGAATCAAGCCAACAAATTCGCCACACAAAAGTTGGATTCAATAGTTCCAGGAGGCATCATTATGTCTCAAAGCATTTCAACTAAGCTTCACGCCCACTAAAATTATTGGCGAAAGAGCCAATATCGAGTTTTGCAGCTCCTATCAAGAGTGATTATTGGTCTGTGTTAATAAAATATCTCAAAAACGAAAAATCGAAGAAAGGGCAAACTTGCTATTCCGTTTAGATATAGCCACTGCATCTGACCGGAAGGTTTCGAACAAAATTCATCTACCGGAATTGCGACTTTACAATGATTTTTTTTGTTCAGTTCTTCGCGATTTTCTTAAAAACGGCTCAATGATTTTCTTTTAAGTTCGTATACTATCCTACACTCGTACCTTTCACTTTTATTTTGAACATTTCCTTGGGAAAAATGATTTTTTTTTTTTTTGGAGTTATGGGGGAACAATAATGTAAAATTTCCTCTAAAGTACCTTTCCAACACATTTATGGGTCTACTATCTAGATATAGATTATTATAGGGGATAATTGCTCTGCAAAGTGAAAGATCTATTGTGCCCCTCGGACCCTTCTTAGTGTTCAGCTGGCCTCCAAGCAGTGTTCTGTAGCTACAGACAACATTGTGTAGTGAGCTGTAAAGGAAGAGAAAATCTAAGAACAGCATGGTGGATTCGAACCCGGGATCTCGAGTTGCTACACCACCGCGCTACCACTAAGCTAACCCTTTCCTTTTCCCTTGACTTATGCCAATTAACAGGGTCTAGCAGGGACTAGCGCCCGCTCTACGGGGGTTGGGGAGCAACCCGAACATTTGCTCGGGGCGCCATCTTGGCCGGTGGGCTGTGATATAAATAAATATCCAATTAGTAGAAAAAATTTCACATATCGATTTTTTTCCATTCGCAAAAAATTTACAGTGCATAGCGTACTTACATTGTTTACGTCTAAAAGCTAGAAATATTTACGCTATTATTAAAAAATTAACGCAGAATTTGTAAAGGACGATGCTTGAAGCTGTTTGAAAATGCATATACTTCTGTGAACAGTATAATTGCATTAGAACGCGAGTGTTTGAACATGCATGAACTTGCTTAAAAAAATATATATACATATTCTTAAGAGGCGGCAATTTGTCTCTTTTTCTTTGGGGCGAAGTAACTGTTAGAGCGGAGACCCTAGTTTGTGTACTGAGTTTGTTCTTGTCTGTAAGGAGTAGAGTGTATGTAGTTTAAGTGTATTGTGCACTGTTCTGACGAAGAGCATGGAGTACTGAGCTGTGGTAACTCATAGGGTCGCTACTTCCCAAGTAATGCATGCAACAGATACCCTTTGCGAGCACCACCATCTACCATAAAATTAATATAAATTAAAAGCATTGCTAGAAATTCGAATTAAAAAAAATCGATTAATCGGAAGTAGGATTTTACAGTATCGGTTTTTTGTGACTAATTGGTACTTTTCTCGATCACGCTATAACCATTTTCTTTAAATTTGAAATGTTCACTGCAAAAATACCAGTGAAACATTATTTAAAAAAAAATATTTTGAGAGTCTGTCAGTAAGGTTTAAATTTAAATTGCCGGTACAAACTTTCTTGAGAGGGTGCTCACAGGATCCATTCAGGTGTATATATATAAAACCTCGTCTTGTCACACCAGATTTTTTCGTATTACCGGGGTGGAGGGTGGGGAGTTAAATTATGTATTTTCCGTGAATATTCAATTCCGAAAATTTTATTAGAAAAACTCAAGGTTTCTTCCTTCCTGTGTAAGAGAAATAGAAATAGTATTTAAGTAAGAGAAAGGTTTGATATATAGACATATACATATATATGTATATATATATTTCCTGTTGAAGCGTATAATAGAAGAAAAAATAAAATAAAAAATAAAAATAAAAAAAATGGCACAGTAATATGCAGACTAAAGAGGCACCAAACACAAACACAGCTATTCATATATTTAAATACATAAAGGGTAAGGGGAAACAGAAACCTAGAAGAGATAGTAAACGGGAATGGGACCGAGGGGATGGAAGCAAAAGGAGTCACGGAGCAAAGGGAAAACAGTACCTATCTAAAGGATGTATAACCCGCCCTTTCTATGTACCGACATTTCTACGTACTCTGTTATAAATTATCTTTTATGAAAACATTCATTTTCTTTTCAACTTATATATATATTTAGCATGAATAATATCTTTAAAGTTATATATATATATATATATCCAGTTATGACTTATTCACATATATAATATATATTTTTGAATATTATCATGAATATATATTCACAAATAAATAGGTTTTCTTTTTCTTTTTTTAATAGAAAATAATGTTTAAATTTATAGGGGGGGGGGATTTATTTTGGAAAATGTAAACATGGATTTCAATTATTTATAAAATATACTTACTAGAGGGTGTCACAAAACTCTGTGAGCAAAAATATATTTTTCTCTTAATACTCAACAGTATTTTGTGTTATGTTTACCAAACATTTTTCTTGTTATGTGCTCTTTTTTTACTATCAGTTTATACTTAACTTTCAGTTTACGGCTTAAGGAAATACCGATATACAATTTTTGAGAATATAATGGATGTGAGAAGGAGAGAGAATTTAAAAAGAACCGATTTTTGAGAAAAATAAACTAGAATATAAGCTGAACACTGAGTAATGAAAAAAAAAACTGCAAGGAATTTACAAGTATAATAGAAGTTAGCTAGCGAGATATATATAACGAGAAAGATTGAATGATGAGAAGGTAGTTGATAGGTTGCTGACTGGTTGTGAACTAATTATAAACTGTTGTAAAACTTTCGCAAGGCTGTAAACTGAAGAATGTATATAGTGTCTCCCACCCTACTCTAGGTAGCGAGTAACTATATTGATTCAATTTTATGTCTCTTCGGATCCTATTAAAAGAAATTTAAAAAAAAATAAAAAAAAAAAAATGGCCTAGTTGAATCTAGAAATTCGGGCGAATTTCCGTCACTACATCAAAAAAAAAAAACTATAATGCTTCCTAAATTAATGATATAGAAGCACAGGAGTATATATCAACTAAATTTGCTCTGTGCAATCCTATGTTATCACACTGTTTGATAAAAAGCATCCTGATGATGGGCGAACGCCTGAAACCGGTCGGTACCACAAAACAGGCTACTACGGAAAATATCTCTTTCCAGCTTTGCGGAACCAACCACAACAAGAGTCCACAACAACTTCCGCCCCAGCAAGCTTCTGGGATTGTAAAAAACCTTTATGAAAACCCAAATGGTTTTTGTTTCATCAAACGAAATACATTAGCGATGAAAAAACTAGTGTTTATTTCGACAATCCGATAGAAACAAAAAAAACAATGGTTTAGATCAGGTCCAATCCGCTTTATCCGTCCCCAGAAGACAAAGATTTGAGGGGGAAAAAAGGTTATGCTGTGCGCTTGGTGGTACTACAAGGGCGTCATTCATTTTGAGCTGGCTCCTGACAGTCGTACGATTACATCCGAACTCTATTCTACTCAGGTATAACGCGGACACTTCGTTTTGGTTGAAAAATATCACACTTTGATTAATCATAAATGTGAGTTATTTACACCAGATTTTTTTTATATATAATATATTATTATTTTAAAAATGTATTACTTTAATATTATTATATTATTATTTTAAATATAATATTGTTAAAGTCTAGTTTTATCTATCTCTTGATGTCCATCACAATTTTAGTTAGAAGATACGCGTTATCTATGTGGTAGTCAATGTTTATCTGTTTTTAAACCTATTCTTGTCTCATTCGCTTGTTTAATTTATCTTAACTTAATATTATCTAATTTATTTTGTATTTTTTATCACTTCTCTAGTACACAATATTATAATATTTAATATTGTTCTTTTAGTGGAAAAGTACTATGCTGTAAAGTATGTTAATATGGAAATTTAAATTTTGTTATACAATTAATTTATAAGGAATTTTTTCATTCTTTCCAAATATATTAAATAATTACAACCCCGAAAAAAGTGATTGATTTAATCATTCATATTCTTATTTGCGGTAGTGGTCAACACAGATGGGCTACTTCTTTAATATAAATTTACCTTCCCCACTTTATGGAAACAATAGACGACTAGCAATATTTCAAGAGTTTTGTGTGTGTGTGTGTGTGTGTGTGTGTATGTGTGTGGTGGGTCAGTGTGAAAATGAAAATAACTCAAAAAGTCACATGAATCTTAAAAATATGATATACCGTCTAGAGATACAACCACTGAATCTGACACGTTCTATTTCGGACAAAATTTATCAACCGGCAGTGCGACTTTACTGATAAAGGTTTTTGCCAGTTTTTCGCCGATTTTCTCGGGGTGAAAAACTTCATATAGTATCTCGTACAAATTATTAATATATCTATCACCTTTATTTGCAACATTTTCGTGAGAAAATTGATGTATTGGTGAGTTCGGGGGGGACAGTAGCTATGCTTTCCATTAAAGTACCACTTCATTATTAACGTATAGTTCTCTTATATAATATTAATATAAATTAAAAGCATTGTTTCTCACTTTAAAGAATATATATACTTATATATATATATTGAAAAATAAGATTTTTTTGTAGATAATAGTAGTTGACATATGCTTTTATAAGTATTACCTCTTTAATATATCTCCTATATATGAGACATTTTCCGTGGTAGCCTGCTTCATAAGTATTATCTTATATATATATAATATAGGGGATATATATATATAAATTATATATAGGTATGTTATCGATCTAGAGGTTATGTGTATTATACATATATAGGGCTATATATTATATTATATAGGGCCTATAGATATATGTAAAGCTAGAGAGATGACGCGCATTTTCATTTATGCCCTGTATCATATGGAGATATTGGGGTGCATGCCTTTGCAGAGCTTGAAAGCAACAGAGACATTTTTTTCCGTTGGTAACCTGCTTTATTTTTGTGGTCATCGACCGGTTTCGGGCGTTCGCCCATCTTCAGGCTGCGTTTTTCAGACAGTGTGACAACACAGACTTGAACAGAGCAAATCGTATGAAAACTGAATTTGTTCTGTGCAAGTCTGTATTGTCATACTGTCTGAAAAACGCAACCTGAAGATGAGGGAACGCCCGAAACCGGTCGATGACCACAAAATGAAGCAGGCTACCACGGAAACTGTCTCTGATATAGGAAATATATTAAAACTGTAATGATTATAAAACATATGTCAACTACTATTATCTACGAAAAAAATGTTATTTTTCAAAATAAAGACATTCTCATTTATTCCAGATACAAAATACAAATACACTACATTTTTGCCGTCTCTCCTACTATGGTAGGATAGATGACGACGCACCATAGATAGGAGACCTCTCCTCTGTGAAGGTAACATGGTTGATCGCCATGAAACTTGGTAAACACTATGTCTACGAGCTCAACTTTAACGACAGCAGGGAAATCTTTCATTTCAATTGCAATTAATATAGTATATAAAAATTTACTAAGCGTTATGAAAATTCAGGTATTCACCAGATATAGCTGATGCGTATAAATGTTCGTAGAACACAGAAGAACACACAAAATAACTAAAGAATTTTGCAATACGTTCGCTTCTGATCTCTCTATTCCTGGACTAACTTCCATGATGCCACGTGTTGGCAAACAAGAGAAGCAAAGCCTGCGTTTTCTCTCCTACCCCCGTCATCTCTCCTAACTTTACCCTAATTTGAAGAAAATCGGCTGTGCAAGTTTGAAAACCGGATGTGCAAGTTTACAGACTTCCGGGTTTTTGAGTTTGTATTTTTTTTTTTTTAATTTTCTCGTAAAACGACTATAGTGATTTCCTTTAAACTTGGAATGCTAACTGTAAAGATATAAGTCTACCACTTTTATTTGAAAAATTAGAAAAAAAAAAGATTTCAGATAGTTTTGCGGAATTTTTGGCGTTAATATTCAAATATATGACGTTAGTTCAAAGTATTTGGCACACTCTAAATTAATAGGTTAGTATTTGTCCTCCACACTACGTCAACATGTTTGTTGCGACAAATAAGTTGATTGACAGGAGAAAGAGAAAATTATTTGAGTGTTTCTCATCAGATTTTTATTTTTATTATTTTTTTCCCCCCAGTTTTCATGATTATTTTCCGAAAACAGCTCCAATAGTTTTTCTTTGAGTTTGAAATATTAACATCTATTATATGGATCTTGTAAATTTTATTTTTAACACTTTCTTTCTGGAAAAATTAATTTTTAGAGGAATTGAATTTATTTTTCCCAAGAAGTTTCCGGCATTAACGTTCATTTCTAAATGGCATTTGGGTTTTAATGTACGGTTTTGTATTAGGGGAATTTATAGGCAGGCAAAATGGGTTGATAAAAATACTAAAAAAAAAAAAAATTCCAATTAAAAGCGTATGTAAATTAATAGATTAAGTAAGCAGAAGTTGAATGAATGTGAAAAAATTTAACTGCTAATACGCTTGCGTAACCAGCAAGAAGTAAATGAGATGGCTCAAGATGATTGACGGTAAAGAATTAATCACTTAATGGTGACACTCCACCGTTACTAAAAGCGCAAAATTTGAATTATAGCTTGTCTGGATCTAATAAAGGAAACTCTTTAAAATCAATGGGTACAAAAAAAATCCTGTTAAAAACTAAAGAATTAGTGCTTGCTCGAGTAAATATATAATTTTATTTACCTTTTTAACATGGAACCACCAGAACACTGGTGGTGTAAACTATTCCACTCAGAAGAGAAGTAAAAAGGTCCGTACAGGGTCTGACCACATTGCCATCAGAGCCAGTTGCCATAGAAACCACAATTACTCACTCTCTCTCTCTCTCCACTATATCTGTACTACAGTTTGCTCTTGTGAAAGTGGTTAATAGTTATTACATTTAACCCGAGGATATAAACGCAACCGTCACAGTTGTGTATTTTAAATATAAATATGAAACTATTGCTCTCTAACTGTAAACATTAAAACTAATTGTATCCCTTAGTTTCGTTGCAAAATAATATAGATTGCGTCATCAGGAGTGATATTGCGCCCGTTCTTGGTATTTTGTCCCTCTATTTAAACAATTCCAACTTTGATCTCTCAATGGAAGTTATTGACTACATCGATATTTTCTCATATCTCTTAGAAGTTGTTCTGTAAAATGTTGCCAACATACCTATTAGTACTGTTTTATGAAGAAATTTGGTGAAGATCGATCAAGAAAGAATCATTCAATTATGCCAACATATCGACAGAGTTTCCTGCCTTTATCCAGGGTTTAATATATAAATAGTCTTGCAAATGTGGAAAAAGAATTTTCACTAAAGGATCCGAAGGATAAAGAAGCAGACATTAAATGAATCAAAAGTTTGTTACTCCCCCACCTAGGCCAGGATATGAAGGGAGAGTTCGATTAAATAGAGCGACAGCAGTACAGGACAGTTTTACTGTTAGTACATCCAGTCAGCAAACAATCTACTCCCCTCTTATTACTCAGCCAGTCTACCTCTTTATTATTCTCCCTACGTAACTTCTATTTAACTGTAAACTCCTTGCAGTTTGTGTGTTCTATTTGATATTCAGTGTTCGGCGTATCATCTACTTTATTTCTAATCTAATTCCTAAATCCAATCTCTCCAAATTCTCTCTCCTTCTCACTTCCATTATAGTGACTATTTATGTTTTTAGTCATTAATGATGAGAGGTAGGTTAAATTTGAAATTAAATCTTGTTAAAGTATAATCTGGATAGCAACCAAGGAAAGTTAAAGTTTTTACTGAGAATTAATAATATCTGATTATACATAATATCAATTGATTTTCCATATTAAATTTACTTTTATAAAGGGGGGGCCGCATTTTTCACCAGAAAAAATCTAGTGTGAGACCCTCACATGACATTCTCTTATTCTAATTAATACAATTTAATCAAGAAATTTTGTTAAAAATTGCAAAGTTACAATGTTTAGTTGGACTGACCATAATCTCCGGATGGAGATTTCACTTGTATACATGAATGGCCGGCCTTGTGTGGAGCGCTTTATGTCAAAGCCAAGAAAACTAAATTTCTATAAATTTATATTTAAACTAACTGATTATTACCAATACCCCTCTAAAATCAATTTTTTGCAAGAAAAATATTTCAAATAAAAGTGATACGTTTCTATCTATTAAGCAAGAATTTCTCCAAGTTGTAACCGTTTTTGAAAAAAATTCCAAAAACACAAAACAACCTATTCTGTAAAATTACAATTCCGGTTCACCGATTTTCTTCAAATTTGGAGGAATGAGAATATAATTTGGAATGGAATTTTAAGTAGCGGGATTTGGCTAAAGTGCGAAGAAGATTTTCAGGACACTGTAGATACTGGGGTTAGAGCCGTAGACGGGAGCATTGACGATGGGGCATAAGATTTTGCACTGTAGGGATTAAATGCGATACAGGTTTATGTTTTGGGCAGTCCCATATAATTCCGAGTTCGTAAGTCCAAATAGGAGCTAGTAAGGAATTGCATAGTTGTCTTTTGTTGCGCAATGTTAGTTTTGAGCGTTTGTTAGAAGTTTTTTTAACATTCTGTATCGGTAATTTATTTTGTTTCGTTTAAGTTGAGTATGAGGGTTCCTTTTTAATCGTCTGTCTAGGTGGAGCCCGAGATAGCGGATTTGAGTTACAATTGGGAAAAAATTATGATTAAATTGAATGGCAGGAAGGGGTTTTCGGTTTAAGGTGAAAACTTTGTGCTTGGATTAGTGTTGATTGACCTTGATTCTCCACTTACTGATCCAGGGTTTGAGGAGATTGAGATGGATTTGAAGATGGCGAGTAGCCATGACGGGGTGTCTATTTAGTGAAAAGGATAGTTTGTTAGATAGTGAAGATGGTATTGTTTGGACCTAATGGGAGATCAGCCGTGTATACTGTGAATAAAAGAGGAGAAAGTATGGTCCCAGTGGAACGCCACCAGGATGGGAAATATAGAAGAAATGCAAGTGCCTTGGACAACCAGGAAATGACGATCGGAGAGATTTTATTTAAGGATGAACTAGTAGGTTCAATTTAATTCATACATTTAACGTGATCTATTCAACCACCTGTCACGCTTTATAATTTTTGGAGGTTTATTTGGGTAGCTCTAATGTTAACGTTTCCTCTAAAATGCCATTCAACACAATATAAAAGTATTTATTGACCGTTGATGAATTAAGTTACGAAGAAATTTGTTGAGGATCAGTCAAGAAAGAAACATTCAATTATGCCAACGTTTCGACAGAGTTTCCTGTCTTTATCAAGGCTTTAATGTATAAATAGTCGTGAAGATGTGGGGAAAGAATTTTTAAACATACACATTTCTTATATCGCAGAAACATAAAAAAAGAAAATTAATAGTTACTAGTTTCTTGTCTTAAATCATCTACAGAAAATGTAACTTTTAATTTTATTTTTTTATGTATCTGTGATGTAAAAATGTGTGTGTTTAAAAATTCTTTCTCCCATCTTCGCGACTATCTATTAAAGCCCTGTTAAAGACACGAAACTCTGTCGAAACGTTGGCATAATTGAATTCTTCTTTCTTGTCCGATCCTCATCAAATTTCTTCATAACATAATTCAATACACTGTATGGTTCCACCACCTATTAGTGCACCACTGGAATTCCAAGTTTAAAGAAAATCGGTTAACCAGGAAAAGGCGCCTAATAGCTTTCCTAGTTTTCGAAAAATGGGTTAAAATGAGTTTCTTTAAACTTTGATTACTTTAACAAAGAAAATGCTATCACTTTTATTATAAAACTAGTTTCCTGCAGAAACTGATTATATCTTGGTTCTGGAGGACCTATGGGTTAGGTTTAATTTGAAAATACCTTTCATTGAAGCTTTCATTTCAGATGAACAAGTGTAATTCTCACTTCCTTTATTTTTTATATGTATCTGGACGTGTCTGAACATTTAATTAAACGCAAGTTTAAAAGTTGATTAGCATTGTATAATTTCAGTAAGAGGAAGTCGTTGAATATTTACTCCAGATTTTTATTTTTAATACCAGATGGTATACTACTCGTACCAGATGGTACAAATCGCATCAGATAGACAAACAGTATTATATAGTTTGATTCATCCGTATGAATAAATATCACAAAAAAGATCTTGAAGACTAAAATAATCGCAAAAAAAACACGAAAACTCTCCCCAAAACTTGCCCAATATTTTCTACTTTATTTCTGCACTTTCAGTTAATAAATTGTTGAGCTCATTTTGCCATTTTTTATATGTCACCCACACTGGGTTATATTACAGATTTTTTTTTTTTAAGTTATATAATTGACTACTTCAAGGATAATAAGTGTGCTAGATTTTCAATACACGCCTACTAAAGTGTTGTGAGTGTCCTTTTTTTTAAAGTTTACATGTGGGAGATTTAATTTACTAATTTATGTATTTGTCTGAAATAAATTTATTAATGGATAAAAAAAAAATATTTCGATTATGAAATTATAATGGATGTGAGAAGGAGAGAGAGAATTAGTGAGAATCGATTTAGGGATAAGATTAGAAATAAACTAGATGATATACTGAACACTGTAAATAGACCACACAAACTGAAAGGACTTTATAGTTAAATAGAAGTTAGGTAGCGAGAGAATAATAAAGAGACAGGCTGGCTGAGTGATAAGAAGGTAGTAGGTAGGATGCTGACAGGATTTGCTGTCTTAAAACTGTCTTGAACTGTTCTGCTATCGCTCTATTTATATGAATCGAACTGTCACTTCCTAGTCTTGCCTAGGCGTAGAGTAACTAACTTTTGATTCATTTAATGTCTGCTTCTTCGCTTTTCGTATTCTCTGAATCTTTAAAGATTCGGATCCCATTACAAAATCAATAATCAATAACAATAATTACCTATAATTTTTTTTTGTTCCACATTTACTGTAATATGAAATAAGACAAAATCTATAAGATTTTTTCTGTATTAAGTTGTCCTTGAAGTGCAAGTATCTGTGTATGTATTTTTGTGATAAAATACCCTTTACATGAAAAATCACAGTTATACTCTAATTCTCTAATTTAATACTCTAATTAAGTATCATCTTAAGCATCCTCCATCAAGGTTTCAGGCCATAAAAATCTAGACATTGCTCAAAGTTTTTTTTTCAGATTTGCTCGAAAATTGTGCCACCTATGTTTCTTTAAACTTCACTTTCAAACTGTATTAATTTAATGTCCTCACTTTTATTTGAAATATTTTCCCAGGAATAGTCATTTCATTTAACAATTGCGCAAAGTAGAATTTTTACACACTCGAGTTCAGAGTTTGACCGCACGAGCGCAGCAGCGTATGCGTCAAGCTGGACAAGAGTTGTAAAAAAAAAAAAAAATACATTGCTCACGAGTTAAATATTCGATTTTTGCTGCAATCGTATCAATCAATCAAATTAATCAAAAACTAAATTCAAATAAGTATTTGAATAAGTTATCTCAGAATAGAAGGTCCGTTTAGAAAGGTTATAAAGTTTAAGTATGTCAAAAATGTCATTATTAAAACATATAGAAAAATATTTCTCATGCACATTGTGGCAATATAAAGAAATTTTATAAGATTAGCCTATATGGCAGCACTTCGCAAAACAAATAACTTTCACACACTAGTGAGAGAATGTAGTGTGTCACTCACTTGTGTGTGAAAGTTGAACTTTCATCCGTAACAATATAGTGTAATATCCTCACATTATTATAAAAAACATTGTAAAATGTTGTAGAAAAAATTGTGTTTTTGATATTTCTGTGGTTTAGGACAACGTTAAACGTTAAAACTTCAAATGCTACCGAATATATAATATAAAAAATCTAGTGTGAAACTTTCTCTTACTCCAGTTATCAAAATTATAATTGACAAATTGTATAGTTTGTGTACCAAATTTAATGAAATTCGTCAGCGTTTTTAATGGGAAAAAAATCGCAAAAACTGAAAAAAACTATTCAGTAAAAAAAAGCACTTCCGATTTACTAATTTTCTTAGAACTCTGAATTTTGGCAATAAATTTATTCTAATTAATTTTGTCTAGATTATAGAATTGTATAATCAACTAAGATAGCACTGAAGAGGCAAACATAACCCTACCCCTACCCCAAAAGCCCCCTTAAATAAGTTTACCCACAGAAATGTTTCAAATAAAAGTTTTAGCTGTTTATATGCGTAATTCACAGACTTAGTTTAAAAGAAAACGTTGGATCCGTTTTAGAGAAAATAGCAGAAAACTGAAAAATATTTTTCAATATAAACGTACTTCCGGTCAACTGATTTTCTCAAACTCGGAATTTCAACAACATAATTAATTCTGATTAATATTATTTACATGATTAGAATTGTGTGAAATTAGCAGAAACTGAAAAAACTGTCCAGTAAAAGCGCACTTCCGGATTACTAATTTTCTTGAAACTCGGAATTTTAGCGATCTATTGATTTCTAATTAAATTTGTTTGGATGATAGAATTGTGTATAATCAACTATGGTAGCACTTTAGAGAAAATCATAACCCCACCCCCTCCTCCAAAAGTGCCCTTAAATGAATTTTCCAGAGAAATGTTTTAAATAAAAGTTGTAGATCTTTGAATGTTTAGTTTGTATAGAAAGTTTTAAGAAAATAGTCGCGCGATATTTTTGAGAAAATCGCAAAGAAGTGAAAAAATCATTTAGTAAAGTGGTAATTTAAACAAACTTCCGGTTATCCGATTTTTTTGGAACTCGGAATTTCAACAATATATTCAATTCTAATTAACATTATGTAGATGATAGAATTGTTTAATAAACTGAAATAGCACTTTACATGAAAACCTAACCACCCTTCCACCATAACTACCCTTACATGAATTTTCCCAGAGAAACATTTCAAATAAAAGTTGTAGCTCTTTTTATGGGTAGTTGATATACTAAATTTGAAGAAAATCGTCGGAGCCATTTTTGAGAGAAACGCAAAAAAGTAAAAAAAAATCAACAAGTAAAGTGGTACTTCCGGTTGAGGAATTTTGACAGATAAGGTACTGTCAGATCCCATGGTGATATCTAAACGGAATATGAAGTTCCAGCTTTCTACGGTTTTTCGTTTTTGAGCTATGCTGTTCACACACACACGCACAGACCATTTGCTAAAAACCACTTTTTTAAGCTCAAAACGGATATTTCCGGGTCAAACTCGATATCGAAAATTTGACACGATTACAATACTTCCTCTTACCTAGGAGTAAGAGAAAGTATAAACGTTAAATGTATTCGTTGCCCGAATTAAAATTTAGAAGAAAATCGGATAACTGGGAATGCGTATGTAGATATGTATGTATATAGGTGACATAGGTTTTGGTATTTTCTGTAAAAAGATCTCGTGAACTTTCACAGTTGAAGATAATTTGTCATTTATAATAAATTCAGAATGGTTGTAATAAGAGAAAGTGGTACGAGTGTTTCACACCAGATTTTTTTACTTTCTCTTATTCCTAGTAAGGAGGAAGTATTGCAATTCTGTCAAATTTACGAATTTTTTAAGTTATCACCGGAAATACATGTTTTGAGGTCCCCTCCCTCCTCACAGTACGAAAACAATGTTTTTACGAATGGCCTGTATATGGGTTTGAGAAGGAGAGAAGTTGGGTTAAATAGATAAATAAACTAGAAGTAAACCTGAACACTGTATAATAGAAAAGTAGCCTGCCTGGACTTTACACTAAAATTGTAGTGAGAGTGAAAGAGAAAGGTTGATGACGCGTTCTGACTGCTGTATGAACTCTGCTGCAAGACCGTCGGTAGACTTCCTCCTCTGGCTGACACAGCTGTATTTAAACAGTTACTCCCACTCTAGTCTGGCCTAAACTAGAGAGTGATACTGTCTCTCTCTCTCTCTCTCTGCTTTAGATCTCTCTCTTCGAATCCTATTACAGCCTGCGAATGTAAATAAATATACGCGGTGTGTAAATTAAGTAATGAGACTGATTTTCTAGTGTTCGATCTGGCAACACTGGAGACGCGGCGCATGCGTGGTAGGGCAAGTAAACATCTGATACACTCCAGTGCAAATTTGAAAATGCTAGAGTTGTTGCACTGTCCGTAGTGACTTTTTTTGTGAGCAAGGTTTTTTCAGTGCGTTTTAAAAATGAGTGACATCAATTACGAGCAACGTTGTGCTATCAGGTTTTGCTTCAGACTTGGGCACAGTGCAACGGAAACGTTTGAAAAACTGTGCCAGGCCTATGGAGACAATGTTTGTCGAGAGCACAGGTTTTTAGGTGGTTTAAGTCGTTTGCAGAAGGAAGGGAATCAATTGAAGACGAGCCTCGCAGCGGAAGGCCTTCATCTTCAAGAACCGACGAAAATGTTGGCAGAATCCGCGATCTCGTGCGTTCAGATCGTCGTTTGACAGTCCGAATGATCGGCGAAGAGTTGAATTTGACTCACACAACCGTTCATCAAATTTTGACTAATGAATTGGGGATGAGAAAAATTTGTGCAAAAATGGTTCCGAAAAATCTTTCACAAGAGCAAAAAGACATCAGAAAGGAAAGGAGCCTTGACTTTTTGGGAGCAATTGAAAACGATCCCAATTTTTTGGAACGTGTTATTACAGGAGACGAGTCTTGGGTGTTTGAGTATGACCCAGAAACTAAGCGTCAGAGCATGCAGTGGCACACTTCAACCTCTCCAAGGCCAAAAAAAGCAAGAATGAGCAAGTCAAAAATCAAATGCATGCTGATTTGCTTTTTTGATAGCCAAGGAATCGTTCACAAAGAATTTGTGCCTCAATGCCAAATGGTAAACCAACATTTTTACCGAGAAGTTCTTGAGAGACTTCGAAAAAGAGTCATGCGTGTGAGACCAAACATCAAAAACAAGTGGGTGTTGCATCACGACAATGCTCCGTGTCACACCGCGATTTCTATTAATGAGTATTTGGCCAGTAATAACATTCCTGTGGCTCCTCAGCCTCCTTATTCACCCGACTTGAGTCCGTGTGACTTTTTATTGTTCCCCAAATTGAAAAATCACCTCAAGGGACGTCATTTTGGAACATTGGAGAATATTCAAACAGCCGTAATCGACCAACTGAAGTCTATTCCACTATCCGAACTGCTATGACGAATGGAATAATCGTCTTCAGCGTTGTGTGGCTTCCCAAGGTAGTTACTTTGAAGGGGACAATGTTGAATTGTAATTTTATTTGAATAAAAAAAAGATAAAAAATTAGTCTCATTACTTAATTTACACACCTCGTATATCCTATCTGACATGAAGGTTCCGGACAAAATTCAACAACCGGAAATGCGACTTGACAGTCATTTTCTTTTCAATTTTTCAAGATATTCTCGCAGAAGGAGCAATGATTTTCTTTAAACTTCGTATACTGTCTTCACACATAAGTGCCTATCACTTTAACATTACCCAGGAATTTTTTTTTCTTGCAGCCTTCTCAGGGAGTACCTAAAGAAAACTTGTAATTTTTCATATATAATTGTATTAACAGGAGTAAGAAAAAGGTCGTATGAGTGTTTCACACCAGATTGTTATATTTAATAGAAATCTCTCCATCCTGTGCGTTTGGTTAAATCATCACAAACTGGTGGAATTAAGTTGATAGACATAAAACAGTTTTAATTAATTCATGTTTCACCTTCTTTTGTATCCCCACTCTCACGCCACCCCCACTCTTTTTCGTGTTCATATTATTTTGTTAAAATTTTAAATAGAATTTTTCAACTTTATTATTATTAAATTTTAATTAAAGAATAGCATTTACCATTTTCTCAGTTATTCATTCAGAAGAAGTATACAAAATTGAATTTACAAGCCGACAGCAGGTGACATCCTATAAACCTGTGTGGAAATTCATTTAGTACACACTTTTCTTGCTGTTTTCTGTTTTTTACTCCGTTTTTTTTTTTTTCTTTTACTTTTTCTCATTCTAATCCTCCGTTTAATTGAGTTGGTAAAAGTTTTTGGTGAAAAAAGGTGGTCGGGGTTTAAAGTTTTCTTCTTTTTTTTTTTCTTTTTTGGTTTAAAAGAGTGACTTTGTAAAGAACTTTATTTAAAGTAATTTCCCTCCCCTCCCCTCCCCCCAAATGGCCGCTAACAAATACGAAATTTAATGTGTATGTAATAGGATTTACTTTTTATATTTATCTAATATTTTTTTTCTTTTCTCTTTTCAAAGAAACCGCCCTCAACTTGTTTTACAAACCATTAGCAATGTTAAGTTTTTTTTATAAGAGGACTCAATAGGCGATTACATTTTATCATGCATTACTAAGAAGTAATAAAAAAAAAGACTTTATTACTTTTTCTTACCCAGGAGTAAAGAGGAAATAATGTGTTCGTGACAAATTTTCGTAATCAAGTTTTACACAGGAAGTACATGTTGTAAAGTCTTAGAAATTACGAACAAATCTGATGTCTAAAACACTCATACAACCATTTCTTACTATAGTTTTCAAAATTTTAATTGATAAATTTTATAGTTAGTATATCAAATTTAATGAAATTCGACAGTGTTTTTATGGGGAAAAAGTCGCAAAAACTGGAAAAAACTGTTCTGTAAAAAAAAAGCACTTCCGGTTGACCAATTTTCTTGGAACCTTGGAATTTCGGCATTAAATTTATTCTAATTAATTTTGTCCACCTGGTAGAATTGTATAATCAACTAATATAGCACTTAAGAGGCAAACACCTACCCCAAAAGCCCCCTTATATAATAAGTTTACCCAGAGAAATGTTTCAAATAAAAGTTGTAGCTATTTATATGCGTAATTCACATACTTAGTTTAAAAGAAAATCGTTGGATCCGTTTTAGAGAAAATAGCAGAACATTGTAAAATACTTTTCAGTAAAAACGCACTTCGGGTCTACTGATTTTCTCAAACTTTCAATAACATATTTAATTCTGATTAATATTATTTACGTGATTAGAATTGTGTAATAAACTGAAATATCTCTTTAGAGGTGCCCCACCTTTCCATCCCACCACCAAAAGTGCCCTTAAATGCATTTAGGTGGAGAAATGTTTCAAATGAAAGTAGATTATTGTAGATTATAGTATAGATTCTTGTATGTATAGTTCATATGCCAACTTTAAAAAATCGTTGATGCCATTCCGAGAAAATCGCAAAAAAGTGGAAAAAAAACAGTCAGTAAAGTGGTAATTCCAGTTGAGGAATTTTGACACGTAACGTCCTGTCGGATCCCAAGGTGAACGATCACTAACCGGAATATCAAGTTTGAACTTTCGGCGATTTTTCGTTTTTGAGCTATGCTGTAATTCACATACTATTTTCTAAAAACCACTTTTTTGGACTCAGGGGACCTCAAAACGTATATTTCCGGTGAAAATTCATGATCGAATAATTTGACACGATTACAATACAACCTCTTACTAGGAGTAAGAGAAAGTAAAAAGTAGTAGGAGTTATCATACTTGAGTGTAACTAGTAGAGCGCCCTCTGTTTCAAATAAAGCTTAAATTCAAATTAGGTTTAAATTTTAAACCTAATTAAATAGGTCCCAAAAATCCTTCTCATAAAATCAGCTTTTCCGGAGAAGTGTTTTTGCAATAAAAGTTTTGGAAAAATATGTGTGCAGTGAGGTACATAAAGTGTAAACAAAATCGTAACAGCCGTTTTCAAGGAAATTCCAAAAACCTACTCTCTATAGTTGCATTTCCGGTTAACCAATTTTCTTTAAATTTAGAATTCTGTCCATATGATTCTAATGTATATTAATACAGGTGAAAAAAAACCATACATTATATAGAAGTGATATTTTAGAAAAATCTTCACGCTAGTGTTCACTCAGAGCCCCCAAAATTCAATTTTCTAGGGAAAATATTTCAAAAAAGTGTTAGTAATGAAGTGTGAAGAAAAGCCGATGGAGCCGTTTTCGAGAAAATTGGGAAAAAACTGAAAAATCCAATCGATAAAGTGGTACTTCCGGTTGAGAAATTATGAAAGATAAGTAGAGGGAAAATGGTGCAGCTGGCGCACTTTTTTGCGAGGCAAATTTCCCCTCACCACTGACCCCATTGGCTACGGCTCTGCCCATCCCTCACTCATTAACTTATCATCGAACTTGACGAGCATTTACGCCATGGCCACTTGCCCCCTAAGCCTCACTCACTTACCCTCAAGCCCTTAATGTATCATACAAACCGATGACTCCATTTTCTTTCCACCCCCACCCCTTATCTTAGCATCTAATCCGATGACTTTATTTTCTCCCTATTATCTCCAACCCTTATCCTAACATCCAAACCGATGACTCCAATTTCTTTCCACTCCCACTCATTAACCTAACATCCAAATTGATGACTCCATTTTCTTTCCACCTCCCTACCCATGATCAATCAAAAAGCTCATCCCCACTTTATACAACAGGATGGCTGCCCCTAACACTGTAACACCCATCTCACCTTATTCTGGACTTGAGGGGTACTTTTTTATTTTATTTTAATAAGAAAAAACTTATAATTATTAACTGGGATTTGATCCTGGAAGTTTTTCTTATTACAATAAAATGAAAAAATTTCCCTCCAGCCCCTCTGGGGATAGGGGAATTATTGAGAATAAGAGCAAAGTTTAATTTCAAAACATTATAGTTGAGTTAGGATGAGTTAAGTTAGAGAAAGGTGAGTCATCCTAAGTTCAAAGTTTTATTATACAAGATAATAGTTTGGTAAAAATCACACCGCCTCTCATCATACTTGTTGTGTAAAATGGGGATGAGCTTTCTGATTGATTATGGATAGGGAGGTGGAAAGAAAATGGAGTCATCGGGTTGGATGAAAGCTTAAGGAATGGGGACGGAAAAAAATAGAGTCATCAGTTTGGATGTTGGGATATGGGATGGAGGTAATGGGGAGAAAATAGAGTCACTGGATTAGAGGGGCCCACACATTATCAAACAAATTGCGCAACATAGCGTTGCGCAACGACGTAATCCATACACTTGAATAATGTTTGTTAAGTTGTTAACTTTAGTATTAAGTTGCGAGTTGTATGACAAACATGTCTTCAAGTGAATTGCAGCAATAATTATTGCGTGAACCCTAGATGATAGCCATGAAAATCTTATTAGAAAAAGAAAAAGAAAACAAAGAATTTGGGTGGAAGAATGGCTTAAGAAAAGGGCGACTATTGACAGTCTCATCCAAGAACTGCACTTGTCATCCCCTCTTGATTACAAAAATTATTTAAAAATAGACTTTCATACTTTTGGAGAACACTTGCTACCTTCTGGCTCATATATTTCTGGTGCTGCTGCTCCAGATTTATTACTATCAATTACTTTTGTTAATTCCCGTCCATAACCACTTTTCAGCATATTGATTTTCCATTTTACCACTTCACAATCAGCTCGTGGTTCAATTTCTTTTAATTTCTCTGCCAACTTCTCATATAAAGCAGCTTTCAAGCTTCTGTTTTTATAAACCTCGGTTTCAGTTTTCCATACTTCTGGAAACTCCTGTATAACTCAATAAATTCTTTCCAAAATTGTGTGTTTTGGAAGGTCGTCATGGCACATACGCTCCATAAGGATAGTGACTTATCTTTAAGGAAAGTCAGCTCCATATGGTTACTGACCAATTGAAAACTATTGCGTAACGCAACACAACTCGTACATACACTGCACAGCGCATTGCACAACCATCAAACACTGCCATACATTAGCAAATGTTTGCGCAACAGCTCCTGTTGCGGAATTTGTTTGATAATGTATGGACCCCTTTGATGCTAAGTTAAGAGATGCGGGTGGAAAGAAAATGGAGCCACCGGTTGGATGATAGATTAAGGGCTGGGGGGGGGGGGTAAGTGAGCTTGGCCTAAGTGCTCGTTCAGTTCGAGATAAGTTAATCTGTGGGGAGGGACAAGGCTAACCAACCAACGGGTTCCGAGGTGAGGGGAAAGTTGCCCTCACAAAAGTGCGCCAGCTGCCCCATTTTCCTTTCATTTTTGCCCCCACGTTCCATGGTGAAACCTAAATGGAATATCAAGTTTGAACTTCCTGCGATTTTCGTTTTTGAACTGTGCTGTACACACATACATACATCATTATTCTATGAATTACTCAAAACGTATAATTCCAGTGAAAACTTGATATCGAAAATTTGATGCGATTGCAAATCCAGCAAGATCTGCGCTAACGACGTGCTTCAGGCGGGCACTCGCCCAAACCCTTCTGCGCTCATTGCCGCGATTCTTTTATTTGTGAAGACATAATAGTAGTATGAAATAAACTATATATATATTAACAACATTGCCGTTTAAAAAACTACAGCAATAATAAACATACAGCTAATTAACCCCTTTGTCGGGAGAATATAGGCACGGCGGTAGAGCGCCCATCCATGTTGCAGGCCTAGTTGTTAGTAAAAAAATGTAAAAAGGAATGAAATTAAATCTTCATATAAAGAGACGTTCCATATACCCTGGAATTTTCATCCACTGAGCGAAAATTAAATAGAAAAATGTAAGAAATTTCTATCTCTTGTGGAAAATTACAGTGTCACAATGATTTAGTGTGTTTTCTACCCGCTACATACTTGAAGCCAATTTAATAACAAATTCTTTAGGGAAACAACAATGATAAACAATAGATTAATAACAGTTTTCTAAGAGCAAATAAAAGAAAATTTATATAAAAACAAACAACCCTATATTCTTTTGTTTTGTTAATAAATAAATAAAAGTGATAGGCAGTAACTTATGTACTAAAGCGAAAAACTTCGTGGGAAATATATTCACACTAATATTAATGCAAATATATAAATTTTGTAAATATAATAATAAATTTGGAAAATTTTCCTGACAAACTTGCGACATTTTTGTTTCCAGAGCTCTAAGTTCAGAATGGTAGGGTTTTTTTTTTCCCTGAGTAGTATCCCTACACAGGGACCGTTTATTTGCATGCTCCAAGACAGCAACAATAACTGTCTTACTACATGCTTTCAATTACATTGTTAATAATTTCTAATTTAATTTTCATTAACAAAATGTATAAATCAATGGCTCAAGCAAATTAGCTATATACAATTAAATAATACATTACACTCCGAATAAATGAACAAATAACATGAAATTTAACAAAATGGAACTAAATTATCATAATTACGCAATTGAAGAAAATAATTATATGAAAATTACTAAGTAAAGCAAATAGAATCTAGAAAATTAAGGCTATTTGTATTAATTATTTTATTATGTTAATTTATTATCACTATTTATTTACTTATTATTTATCTATTTCTTTTTTTTTAAACTTTAGTAAAGTCAGGGTTATTTATGAATTTTTGCATTTCTTTAAAATACTTCTTCATCAATGTAACTCCGTCCAGGGGCCAGGGATTTCCTTTAGGTAGCACCACTCTCAGCAGTTCACTTCGTTCGAAAATTTGACAATAATATATTATGTGTTCCACAGTTTGCGGGCTGGATCCATCACACGAACAGTTCGGAGAATTGATCAGCTTGAATCTGTAAAGATAAGAACGCAGAGGACCGTGGCCTGTGAGAATAGTGGTCCAATTTTTTGTCACTTTCATTTTCCTCATTTTTAGCCTTGAAGATACTGTTGGGAAAAAATGCTTAGTGATGGCTCCCTTAGAGCTTGTTCTCCATTGTGCTTCCCATTGCTCTAATGACTGTGATCTTGAAGCAGCCTTGAGTTTACTCAGAGCGTACAAAGTGTACTCAGCTGTCTCTTCGATTTGGCCAGCAGCTTCCTTGGCAAGCTCGTCAGCCCTTTCGTTTCCTTGAAGGCCTGAATGACCTTTAACCCATTGAAATCTTATATTTATCTTCCTCAGTGATGCTGCCGTTATGTAGACAATACTGGATTCTTTTATAGGTGTGTGAATATCCGAATAGAATAGAATGGTAGGGTTGTTACATGCAGATAGAGCACCCCTGGCTCAGGTAGTCACCTCCATGTAGGTTTACATTGTAGTCCATTGGATCGGACCATGAGTTCCTAACCACTTTTCATGGAAATTTCTGTCCAGGTAATGTCGAACAACTCTCGCATTATGGGCCGGGCAACCAGCTTGTTGAAAATACATATCTAGCCGACGTTGTAGAGGAACATCTTCAAGCAGAACTGGCAAAATGTCTCTTAAAAAAGTTAGATATCTTTCACCAGTTAAGTTCTGTCTGTAGAAGTATGGGCCGTTAGTTGGTTTCCTAAAACTCCACACCAAACGTTTGTAGAAAAAAACAACCTGATGCCGTATGGCGAAGGTATCTTGTGGATTTCCTTCTGCCCATATTCTCAAGTTCCACCGATTAAGAAGGCCATTGCTGGTAAACTTTGATTCATCAGTCCATAAAATATTGTTCAACAGATTTGGTTGATCCTCGAGTAAAAGGGATATGTTTGCCAGAAAATTTAATTGACGCTCCAGATCTACAGCGCGTAATCCCTGAACTAAGGTCGCTCTAAAATTTCGGTTCCCGTATGTTTTTAAAATTAACCTTACGGTTTCTCGAGCTCCATTAAGCACTCTGCTGATTTGACGGATGGATGATTGTGGATGCTCCCGTACATGAAGTAAAACATCCAATTCCAGATCATAAGTCCTTAAACCTCTCCTCGTCGCTCTTCGACGACTACATCGTACAGAACCAGTATGTTGAAATTGTCTAACATTCACACAATTGTAAATCGACTCGGATGCTGCGCATTGGGATATTGCTCAGCATACTGCCGTATGCTCTCCTTCACGAGCTTTTCTGCCACATGATATGAAAGTGTTAAAAATAAGAGTATTCACTCTTTCTTCCGTAGAAAAAACAGTTCTGGGCATTTTTGTAATAAAATACAAAAGCAAAACAAAAACGGAAAAATTAAGAAAAGGAGCCGACAAAACTTAAAAAAAACCACAGAACAACCAGAACATTTAAGGGCACGGTTAACATTAAAAATGATTTCAATTTTATTAAGTTAAAATAAATTCAATTATCAGTAAAAAGTACAGATTCCATGTTTACTCTCTATGGCTAGGTATTAGACAAAAAATAAACATGTATTATTTGTGCTAATATTTGAAATAAGTACGTATTTATTGTTGTTTCCGTAAGATTAATCAATATATTCATTCATAAAAAGACATGGCGAGCTTAAATTTTAGTAGGTAATAATTTCTAATTACTTAAGTCGGCCTGCCCATGTGTATGTATTACTATTAAATTGCAATAATTTATAAGTTTATTTAACAAGAAATAATGTAATGATTGCATTTTTTTGTTGTATGAGCTCAAGTACTATAAAAATATGCAAAAAAAAGCGCACTTCCAGTTTACTAGAGTTCTTAAAACTCGGAATCTAGGCCATCTATTTATTTCTAATTAATTTTGTTTAGATGATAGAATTGTATACTCAACTATGATAGCACTTTAGAGAAAAACATAACCCCACCCCTCCCCCAAAAGTGCCCTCCAAAAAGAATTTTCCCTGAGAAATGTTTCAAATAAAGTTGTAGATTCTTTGTATGTGTGGTTGAGTTCAGTTTAAAGAAAATCGTGGAGCCAGTTTTTGAGGAAATTGCAAAAAAAGTAAAAACAAAATAGTAAAGTGCACTTCGGTTGAGGAATTTCGGGTTAGAAATTTAGTAGATCCATGGGTTACCGAAACGGAATATCAGTTTGAACTTTCTGCGATTTTCGTTATGAGCTATGCTGTTCAAATATTATACACACACCAACAGACCATTTGCTAAAAACCACTTTTTTGGACTCAGGGGACCTCAAAACGGATATGTCGGTGAAAAACTCGATATCGAAAATTTGACACGATTATAATACTTCCTCTTACTAGGAGTAAGAGAAAGTAACAAAAAAATGAATTTTCGATAGTTTTGTGGAATTTGTGTCGTTAAATTTGAAATATATGGTAGGTTTGTTCTATAATTATTGGGACAAGCGTGTGAAATTTGAATTTGAATTTTAAAGAACATTTGTCATTTTACGTATATATAATTCTATTAGTAGTATGTGTGTTTCACATCAGATTTCTTCTTTTTTTTTTTTTCTTCTTTTTTTTAAACAAGACCGGACGTTTTACCATTAAGAGTCCATTATCTAATCAAATGTATTATCGTATCTAATGTATGTGATATTTTTAACTTCCTCTTTCGGTTATATTTTGTTTTGTTTTTTAATTATTTAACATTAGTTCAATCTCGACTTCCCTTAATGGTTCTATGTAAAAATTTATAATGGTTAATATAATTATATTCAACATATTACCGTAATACAGATTAGTTCTAAAGGTTATTCTGCTGTTGTGCTCATTTCTCTACCGGATATTTTTTAAATCTAATGAAAAACTACTGCAACTTTTACAATTATAAAAATTATTAATTTCCTGTTTCGTTTACGTATGGTTCATTCAGTTGTACTTTATTTTTTATTATTTCTGAATTGGATGTAAGGTACTTCTGAATACGCCCCCTCCCAGCTTTCTCACAAGCCCATATTTTTTCGGATAAACGTATTAAACGGAAGTGATAGGTTTTCAAATGTAAGTATACTGAGTTTAAAGAAACCAGTGACTTAACTTTATCGTTAAAATTACGGAAATAACAAAAAAAGAAAAGAAATTCACACCTCCGGTCAACTAATTTTTTTTAACTCAAAATTTCAGCAGCATATTTAATTCACTTTAGGGATTTATGCAATATCCTGAAATGGTACTTGAGTGGGAAGCTTAACATCATCGCCCCTATTCCCCTCACAACTTCAAAAAATAAATTATACTAGAAAAATGTTTCAAATAAAAGTGATAGTTTTAATATAATGTGTAATTAAACTGTATATACGTAATTAAATCATTGTAGCAATTTTTCAACGCAAATACTGAAAAACTTGTATTGGGATCCGAATCATGAATTACAAGATTCATAAGATCCGAACAGCGAAGAAGCGGATATTAAATGAATAAAACGTTAGTTACTCCCCACCTAGGCCCAGACTATGGAAGGAGAGTTCTATTTACATAAATAGAGCAACGGCAGAACAGTTCAACACAGTTTTACGACAGATTTTATTACAGTACAGCCCCATTCAGCAACCTATGTACTTACATTTACTCAGCCAGTCTGTCTCTTTATTATTCTCTCGCTACCTAACTTCTAATTTTACTGTCCTTTACAGTTTGTGTGTTCTATTCATCAGCGTATCATCTAGTTTATTTGTAATCTCATTCCTAAATTCATTCTCTCCAATTCTTCTTTCTCCTTCTCACATCCATTGTATTTGTAAAAACTGTCGTAAAACTGTGTTGAACTGTTCTGCGTCTATTTATATAAAAAGAACTCTACCTCCCTAGTCTGGCCTAGGTGGAGAGTAACTAACGTTTTATTCATTTAATGTCGGCTTCTTCGCTTAATCTTTTATGATTCGGATCCCATCACAAACCCATTCTAAAGTGGTAGTTCCACATATTACAGATGAATTTATAAATATGAATTTTTCGGACTCAGGGAACCTGGAAACATTTATTTCAGGTGAAAACTCAATTTAAAAACGTTTGCATCACTTTCTCTTTCAGCGGTAAGATAAAGAAAAACAAAAAATCAAATCTTTCTTTTTATTTCCACAGAAATCGATTATAACTCAGCATGTAACTGAACAAAAAAAAAAAAAGCCGACCGATTTTTGTTGGCCAATAAGATTGTGTTAAAATGACATAATTTATCTCACCAGTTTAGTTCTTCAAGTTGTGTGGTATAATATAACAATTCTGAAAGAGGAAGGGAAATCGATGTAAAGCCAGTTAGTGGATTCGATACGCTGACAGTGATGAGACATTGAGGTTTTGGATCCACAGCAGGAGGAAATCTTCACCAGATAGCTGTCAGCCAACACAATGTTCTCTTGTCTGTTGTAGTATTATCACGGGCTACATCAATTCACTTTCATTAACAAATCGATCTTATTGTTTCAATTTATCAGTTGGAGATCTTTAATTATTTCATAGAGATTTTCTACAGTCGTTTCATTTACTGATTTAAAAAAGAGAAATGATAGAATAAAAGAGAAATGATAAAATAAAATTAAATCAACTGTTTTTCTAAGCATAGAAAAACTGGTGTGAAACACTCACAACAATTTTCTCTTACATCTATTCACTTAGTTATAGTTGACTAAATTTTTCAAACTTATAATATTCACTAGATATTTAGTTGTTTCATATAAATAGGAGAATTAAACTTATTATCTTTTTTACATTTTCAAACAAACATATGTCTGTTTTTTTACTCCCCTAGTAAGGAGGAAGTATTGTAATCGTGTCAAATTTTCGATATCGAGTTTTCACCGGACACATCTGTTTTGAGGTCCCCTGAGTCCAAAAAAGTTGTTTTTAGAAAATGTTCTTTGTGTAGGTGTGTAACAATATGAACAGCACTGCTCAAAAATGAAAAAATCGCAGAACGTTCAAACTTACTTGATATTCCATTTAGGTATCACCATGGGATTCGACAGTAAAGTTATTTGTGAAAATTTCTCAATCGGAAGTACGACTTTACTAAACTTTTTTTTTCACATTTTTCCGGAAATGGCTCCAACGATTTCTTTAAAATTTGTAATATCAATTAACCATACTAAAAGGTTACAACTTTTATTTGAAACATTTCTCCGGGTGAATTCATTTACAGGGCTTTTGGAAGAAGGGTGGTTTTTTTTTTTTTCTCTAATGTGCTGTCATACTTGATTATACAATTCTATCATGTAAACAAATTAAGTGAAATAAATAGATCGCCAAAATTCCGTGTTTCAAAAACATTAATAAACCGGAAGTGTGTTTTTACTGAACAGTTTTTTAGGTTTTTGCGATTTTCTCCATAAAAACACCGACGAATTTCATTAAATTAGATAGACTATAAAAATTTACACTATTCGTAACTATAAAAAGTTGCCAATTACAATGTTTTAAACTGCAGTCAGAGAAAATTATGCGAGTGTTTCACACCAGATTTTTTTTTTTAGTTATTATTATTATTATTTGTCTGTGGGGAGGGACCAAACCCTACGCTATCCAAAGCCCCAATGGGCCCATATAGCTACCCCAAGAAAAACAACAACAAACCGGGTCTAGAACAAAAATCCAGACCCAGATCTAGTCCATCTAAGATTCACCGCACTCCGAATAAATCGGACAATAACGTTAAGGGGAAATAGCCTAAGTCTTCCACAGACATCCTATTCCGACCAAAGGTCCTGAACCTGATTTCCTCACAACCCAGGCAATCAGTCATAAGATGGATGGGTGTGGCCTCCTCTATCTCACAGACTCTACAAAATGGATCCGGCATGAGCCCCATTATGTAGAGATGTCTCCTTAAACCACAATTTCCAGTAACAGATCCAACCAGATGTCTGAGAGAGCTCAGGTTCGTATACCAACTGTTCCGTCGTCTTGCAAAGTTTATCTGTCCGTCCTGGTGTTCCTTCCATACGCGCCCGCGCATCCTGCTTTCAGCCCTTCAATTCTATCCTGCCAATTCTCTGGCGTGGTGGGGTGATTCGCGCCTTCTCTCGCGTTACCGGACTTTGGTTTACCCTCCACGGCCACCCCTTTTTTCTTAATACATCCCTTTTCGTCAGTTGCCTGCTTGTTCTCTTCTATTGCAAATTTGTCTGTGTGCTGCATCAGAATCTTAACTCTTCCTTGTTAAGATTTACCGCCTCCATGAATGAATTGTGCTTATAACACGGGTTTTCATCTCTGCCTCCAACAGCATTTGCACCAACAAATGCACGCTTTCGTACGCTTCACTCACCAATTACCTTTCCCTTCATACACAGCCATACATGAACATATTTACACAGCTTCCCTAATACCTTTTACGCTTCCTACCGCCCTTCACAGATTCTCCAGTTCAACATATGCTTCTCATTTATTCTTAACCACATCTTCAAGGTAAGAAAATTAAAACTTTGCTATTCTTTGTGTTTGCGTGCTTCACTAAGCGTTTATCCTTTTACGCTTCTGAGTACACCCCCACGCGTATACACCAACGTAATGAAACCTAATATGGTCTATTTGGAGAAAATGTAGAAAACTGAAAAAAAATTGATGAATATCACTTCCTGTTCAGCAATGTTTTCCGAACTCAGAACTTAACATTTAATATCTAATTATCATTACTATTTTATATATGGTAGAATCGTATAGTTAACTAAAATAGCATTTTAGAGGAAAAGCATTCATGTATTTTCCTGGAACGTACTGAGTTTAAATAAAACCTTTGACAGTAAACAAAATTACAAATTTAATTTTTTTAAAAATGATAAATTTTTACCGAACTTAGATATAATTCTCTTACTAAATGTTAACATGTCCTCAGTGTTATATTAATGGGAGAATATAAACGTAATAAAACCTTACCTCTCCCACAAACCCCCTTCAGTGAACTATCTCGGATAAAAGTTTCATACAAACGTAATAAATCTCTGTATGTACAGTTGGGATACCAAATTTAATGAAAGACGTCAATTTTTTTTTTTTTTTTGTGGATCAAATCGCAGAAAACTGAAATAAATGTTCAGTAAAAACCTACTTCCGGTCTGAGTTTTTACAAACTCAAAATTATGGCAACATATTTAATTCTAATTAATATTATTTAGATGAAGGAATCGTTATAAAAAATTTAAAAAAACTAAATTAGCACTTTATAGGAAAACATAACCCACCCTTCCCCCAGAAAAGTCCCTTTAAATGAATTTTCCCCAAGTAATGTTTCATAATAAAAGTTGTAGCTGTGTAATTAATATAACAAGTTTAAATAAAACCATTTGAGCTATTTTCGGGAAAATCGTGCAATAAAAAAACAAAATGAAAAATCTATTCAGTAAAATAGTATATTTCCGGTTGAGAAATTTGGACAGATAACTTCCTGTCGGGATTCCATGATAGTATCCCAATTGGAATGTCATATTTGAACTTTCTGCAATTTATCGTTTTTGAGTTTTACTGTTCTATTGTAGGTGATGCTCAAAAATAAAAGTAAACTGAAAAATTGAATACTTTTTATTTATTTTCTCTATCTTTGTAAGAGGAAGCATTTCAATCGTGTCATTTTCTAGTAAAGGACATTTCACAGGAAATAATGATTCTAGACAAAGCGGACATATACAAAATATCTGCCAATCACCAACAACCTTACGCTTGATCTAATTACTAACCAACTTATTAATAAGTTAAACTAGTATCTTTTAGTATGATTTGCTTAGGAACATCTGTTTTTTTAAACATTTATTTATTTTGCTGACTAAGGCAATCGAACTTTTTCTTTTATTCGTTTGATGCCCTTCTCTCAATCATGATCAAATATACGAAACTCGTCACACTTCTGACATTCCCATTAAATTTATTGTAACTAAAAGATTTGTCGTCTCTGTAATGTTATGGTGTGATGTGTATTTGTAGAAAGTAGCACGAGCGGTTTCGTATTAGGGCTTGTAAGTATGTTTGAGGAAAATATAAAAGTATAAGAATAATTAAGAACACACTGGTAGATTAAATTAAATATATTCTCTAAGAGAAATTAAGTTACTTTGAATATCACAATAGCTTATAATAATTTCTTATAACGTAATACTGGTATAGCTCTGATATTTCCACCTTGATTTCTAGCACAAGTCTGTCTTGCAAAGAATGTTTCTCTTTTGTCCGTTTAGTGCCTCCCCTTTGAGGAGAAGGGGTAGTACAATGCCATAATTGTTCTTAAATTTTTCCAGTAACTGTTTCCATATACCTGGCTTGTCCCTTTTGCAAGGGTATGTCACATATTTTGATAATTTTGATTTATTTATAAATTAATATATTTTAATGTTTTGCATCTATCACATCTCTATGAAGAATATTAATTAGTTATTTAAATGTATTGACCTTTCAACGGGATTAACTGCAGTAAAACTTAAAATTTTATTGGGGTTCACACACACATTTGCATGCGCATAGATCATGTAAAAAAAAAACATTTTTCGTACTGAAAGCAACCCGAAACATATATCTCCGGTAAAAACTCAATATCATACACCTGATACGGATGCAATACCTTTTCTCTTGCAATAGTAAGAGAATGTAATTCATCGAATAACGGAAGAGTGTTATTGTAATAAATGCTTATATCGATCTATAATACTCTGGGGCTATTTCTTCTCCAAAAACACCTTGCATGGCCACTATAATCTATCTTTATACTACAATTGGTTTTATTTCTTTTTACTTTCTCTAACTGCTTGTAGAGGAGGTATTGCAAGATTTTCGAAATTGTGTTTTCACCGGAAATACACGACTTGAGGTTCCCTGAGTCCAAAAAAGTGGTTTATAGAAAATGGTCTGTGTGTGTGTCTGTGTGTGAAAAGAATATCTCAAAAATGAAAAGTTGCAGGAAGCTCAAATGTGATGTCCCTTTTTAGGTAGTATCAACGCATCAGACACGAAGATTTCGGGCAAAATCCAACAACCGGGATTTCTTTCTTTACTGAATGTTTATGTTGTTTTTTTTTTCAGGTTTTTGTTATTTTCTCAAAAACAGCTCCAACGATTTTCTTTAAACTAGGAATGTGTACTATACATATAAAGAGCTACAACTTTTATTTGAAACCTTTCTCCTGATAGTGTCATTTAAGGGGTGTGGTTATGATTTTCTCTAAAGTGCTATCATAGTTGATTATACAGTTCTATCATAAACAGAATTAATTAGAAATAAATAGATGGCCAAAATTCTGAGTTTCAAGAAAATTAGTAAACCGGAAGAGCGCTTTTACTGAACAGTTTTTCAGTTTTCGACGAATTTCATTAAATGTGGTACACTAACTATAAAATATGTCAATTTCGCTTTTGAAAACTGGAGTAAGAGAAAGTTGTGTGAGTGTTTCACACCAGATTTTTTTTTAAATATAAAAAATGTAGAATAATAAATTAATATCACTATTTGTACGTGTCCATTTGTGTGTTTATTAGCTATAAGGTAGGTCACTGCTCAGTGTTGTAATAATTAATGTAGACTTAAATTGTGTGTTTGTGTGTAGAAGTGAGCCTAGTATGCATAATTAAGCCCTTTTGTATAAGTCCAACGGCAGAGTTGTAATACTATTGAAACTAAGCCCCTGTACTGGGTCCACTAATCTGATATCTAATCATTTATTGGACCACATCATCATCACATACACACACACACACACAATAGTTCTCTATACTATTTTATCTTTTATGATGATGTTAATGACGAGAAAACACACACACACACACACACATAGTAGTTATAGCCAAAATAGTTAATGTGAAATCTAAAATTAATTATCAGTGCCAAACATGTGAAATAGATGTTTTAATGGTAAAGTAATACAAGGGTTTTACACTGCCATAAACTTGAATATACCATAAATATGATCGCATCGACTGCCCAACTTGTGGTAATGTTTAAATCTTCATGTTTGATCAAATATATTGATTTG
>JAAEAF010007317.1:0-21449 GCA_011037195.1 Triatoma infestans
GGGAGGATGTGGCTGTCTTGAGCCGGGGAATGGTCTGGGGATGGCCTCTGGACCTCCGCAAGACTTGCCCAGAGCTGTGGCTGTGGCCTGTTTTTGGCTCATGACTGGACATAATTATTTGCATCCATCGTATTGGAGTGGTTGAGCTCTGCAATATAGAAGTAGAAATGACTGCAGAGCATATCTTCAGATGCACAGATTTCGGAGATGCCGAAGCAGATGCTCCCTAATCGAAGGCGAAGTTTACTGGGCTGTAAGAAGCAAAGTGGCAGAAATACCAGCACTGGCTTAGTATAATGGAGTTGATGAGGAGAGAAATTAGGTTTGATTAATTAGACGAGATATGAAGACACTGTTATAATATAGCTATAAGTTTACACAAACTCCACTGGACTTGAAATGATTTTAAGAATAAAAAATAAGAGTAGAGATATGACACGATGCGGTGTATGGTTGAATCTGATAGGTCGATATATATCCCTTTAGGTAGATTCTCACTGGCCTATATACAGGTTCTCCCACTCTAGCCTGCTTAAGTCAGAGAGTACCAGAGAGAGTCTGTTTTCTCTTAGTCGGACTTGTGTTCTTTCTCTTGCCGTTATATCATCATAAAGGGATATATACGATCTATCAGATTCAACCATACATCGCATCGTGTCATATCTCAACTCTTATCTTTTATTCTATAAAATCATTTATAAAATCATCTATTCAAAATCATTTATTCTATCTAATCTTTTATTCTACAAGTCCAGTGTAGTTTGTGTAAACTTATAGCTAGCTATAACAGTGTCTTCATATCTCGTCTAATTAATCGAACCTACTCCTCATCAACTCCATTATACTCAGTAAATAAAATAAAATAAAAAAGTTATCTCTCCTTTCTATTTCAACCATACTCCTGTACCACTTACTGACTAGGTTCGTTGACTCAACTTTGTTTAGACCTAGTCAAGTGACTGTGTTGGAATCCACATACTAAACTCAAATGAGCCTCTTCTAATCACATTAATGAACCTATCAGTTTAACAGAATCCAAATCGCATTGTATCATCGAAACACGTAATTAAGTCTCCAATAATACAGTTCTTATTGACTTCACGAATACATTGCCCTTGACTCCCGATATACAAACTCCATGTAATCTCTCCCTTCACCCTAATCTCCGCGTCCATATCATCCTTTCAAACTTCCTTCTAGGTAATCTTCCAAGGCGACTGAAACATCGTTTTTTCAGCGCCTCATAGAAAGCTAATGATGGCTATCGATAATTAGAACATTTAAGTCTTCTTGTTATTTATATCCCTTGGCTGTATAGTAGGGAATTTTAAAACTTAAAGATATACACAAATTACATAAAAGAAACAGTTATGAAACTGTGCTATTTGATACAAATAGGTGCTGAGTAAATATCTTGCAAACTCACAAATTTCTATTATCGAAAAAAGTAGCATTGATAATGACGTAGAACAATCAAATTTAAGGTGGCAAAAAATTCTGTCAGAATTCATCTAATACAAAATAAAAATTATATTTTTAGAAAAATAATTCTCAATAAAAATATATACAATATATGATGGTTTTAGAGACATTATATATGTTATGCATTGCCGGCGGCGTGTGTTGCCTGCAGCCAAAAATCTAATTTGCCCGATTCCGCTCACAACTGCGTCACTTAACACCTTACATAACGTGTATCGCATCTCCCTACGTAAAACTATTCAAATTCTTCATTTAGAGGAGATCAAGATCCGCCTTCCTCAATTGGAAGGAGATGTAGGGGAAGTATAGTAAGGACTACCAGCTACATTTAAACATCCAATCTGTAACTTAGTCTTGTACATACAGTCATCAAGAAAACATGACCATCACCAACACTCTGCCAGTTCAGTCTGCCATTTCTACTCAACTTACCACTTTTATATCAGTTCTGTTCTCTTAAGTCCTTGCAGTATTCAGCTTCTCAGTTAATATATCAGTGTACCTCTTCTATACTTTTTCTGTCTAACCCCACAATTACCCCACGGCATAATAGTAGACTGCCAATTGTTTGACAATATGAGGATTGCGAGACGGCTGGTTTACATTATTCTTACGAGAGTTGTAAGAAGATATTGTTTTTATTATGTAAGAATAGTGTTGAAAAACAAGAAAATAAAAAACGTTCTCTTTCCTTTATGCCTTTATTAGCAAAGATTAGTTACGAATTTCTTCTCATTACTCCGCTGTTTTCTTTCAATGAATTAGTTTTCTCAGTTTTGTCTTTTATTTTTTAAATTTTAAATTAATAAAATATGATTGTTTTAGAAGTTCAAATAATATATTGCACAAAAAGTGTTGCAAAAGGAATTGCTTTTAAGAATACCACTTCACATGGAGTATAATAAAGCACTTACTATTTCACATCTCTGTTTGCATAAAGAAAGTAGTTCAGTATATGCCCTGTGATATGTTAAAGATTAGGAATATAATTAAATATACTGGATTATATATACATCCCCACTAAAAGGGACTGTATATAATTTAAATAAATTTAAATAAGTGTTCATTCAATTTCTTATCTCATTGTCTTATTTTGTGAATATATCTTCTCTGAATAAAACAGAACTGTTGAATAAATTAAGACATGATTTTCGTATTGTAACTTTCATTGCACCCTGATAACTTGAAACCATCTCAGAATAGTGGACTGGAAAAACTGCCTAATATGTAGAGGTCTAAAATTTTTAATTGAAACCAGTAAGTTTCATATCCGGGTTTAAGGTAACATGAAACCGACAGTATGTAGATGAGAGCCGCTAATCTTACCCCACCGTTTATATGTAAGGATGTGCCTGACTTCAAGCAGTGGAAGAGTTCTTCTGCAAGAAGGGATTATATTTTTTAAGCTTCACAAAAATATTTTAGCCTTAAAAAAACATCTTTTTCGTAATAAAGCAAAAAACTCTGTGAAGTTATAAAAACATTTTTACATTAGGTTGTTTCAGAACTTTTTTCTAGAGGTAGTTTCAAATTATTTAAGTTTAGGTCAACTATGTCTACTATGAGCAGAATAATAAATTCACGACTTAGATGTCATTCATATTTCCCAGCTTACACACATTCAACTGCGAACTAGAGGATCCTGATTGGCACCATCTGATTACTGACTTATTTTATACTTATCTGATTATTATGTTGAAAAACAGTTTTGTGGAAAAAAATGTTGATTACAAAAAAACCACAAACAAATAAATAAATAAAATGAAACTTTTATGTATTATTTCATTTAAAATTTTTATTCTGTTACGCTCGTAATTAATGTGTTTCTAACTTTGGGCGAATAAATTTAAACATGTTAAAACATCACTTTAATTTTACACTTTCTTATGAATATATTGGTGGTTTAGTGTGGTGTAGTAAAGCTATTAAACTCAGGGAAGGGGAAGGGATTAGCTCCGGGTTCGAGTCTAGCAGTGTACCCTTAAAATTTCTCTCCCAGGAGCCTTGTAGAGCTCATTGCCCGTTGATGGCCAGTTATCTGTAACAAGAGAACACTATCCGAAGGCTGGTACTGAAGGGCTCCGCTCTCACGTTGCAATGTACTGTCTCCTAAAATATCTAATATAATCTCTAATTTTTTAAGAAATACCAGAAAAATCGACGAATAAGTTTAAGGTCACTTAAGGGCCAACTTGGATATGAACATGACTAAATGGATTTATTTAAGTTCTTACAAGTTTCTCAATAACGACTTACAAACCTGTTACACTATCTACACAATATAATTCAATTATTTTAATTTTAAACCTTTTTTGCGAAAATTTTTTGTGAGAATTACTTGGCGGAGCCTGCGTACTAAGCTCCTTCAAAACTTTTATATAATGAACGATTTAACCTCAATATCATATTAAGGATCACAAAATGTGTAGTAGTTTTCCAAAGTGAAGAAAAACAGCCATCTTAGAAGTAGGTCGGCAGAAGAAAAGATGGATTTTTACTGTTTAGTTTTGCTCTGTTTTCTGAAGTTTTCTTTAAGCTGTTGTACTAATTATATTACAATTTATTAGTTATATATAATATATTAGTAATATTTTATTAGTATTTCATATATTTTACAAATTTTCCTTACTTTGTTAGTATTCTACGGGATCATTCAATTTATTTTATTTTTTTCTTTTATTCTTTTAATACCACTTTCACTGATTGAAACTGTTTTTATTTTGCCGTCAACACCCATCAACACCGTTGGCATATATCTAATTTTGAAAATAAAGTTTTAGATTATATTTATAGTAATGTTAAGAGAGAATATTATAATTTATTTTTTATGCAATAAATAACTAAGAATATACAGGAGGTAGGCGTCAAGATGAATAGCGTGTCTTAGTACAAAGCGATTTAATAAAACAAGAAATATTTGAAATATTTTCCTTCATATTGAATAAGGTAGTTGATTAAAGGGTTTTCATGCCTTGGAAACTCAACAACATCCATCACTCTTTACATACCAAACTACCTTGTATTTATTACTTGCTTCTTTTAATTAAATTGATTCATTTTTATTCCGTTAATTGCTCCAAAAGAAGTAATTATAATTCATTAATTATTGTGTTTTGTAAAATAATTATTATTGTGTTTGTAAGTTTATAAAATCATGAAATAATAATAATATTTTGAATATAGCCAACTTCATAACATGAGAGTGAATGGGTGTGTGTGTGTGAACTTAAAAGGAAGATTTTCAATATAAATAATAATTAGTTATAAATAATTCAAGCTTTCCATTTTTGTGTATTTACACCAAAATTGCTCCAACGATTTCGGCAAATGTTCTATGACCATTAAGCTCTTGTATTTTTATGTACTTCTCTTGTAGTTTTGAATACGGACGACGTAAAAAAAAAGTCAAACTGATCATAGGAAGAAGAGTGTAGTCCAATAGGTTTTCTAAGGGCTGGAAGGATAAGTTGGCTGGAGATAATTGTACGAAAAATTCATAAATTACGAGCATCTCGAGAGTCCAGTTGGAAGAGAATATCACGTACAAATTGGAAATCTCAGCTGCCAAAGACTTTTTCCAATACGAGAATGACATTAATGAATCGGTGCTTCTAGGGTATTGATAGGGTGGCCATGTCATTGCTCTCTTTAACCGCATGGGTTCCCAAAAGAGTTCTATCTTCTCCTGTGATCTCCTACATTCATCCACTAATTTATAGCTCCAGCATGGCTTATTTACAGCCTCCTCTTTAACTTATCCTTACACTCTTTCACCATACAGCACATTATTATTATTATTATTAATAACCTTTATTTGCTTTTTAACAGCTGGAGGTGCTGCTTATAGAAATTAATTCAGTTAAATACATTACTTAAAGATTTATATGAGTGAGGTTAATACACTAATATAACGAAAGCAAGGCAAAACTAAATAACAGCTTTTGATGCTAACTACAGGTGAACTTTAGGAATACTTTAT
This sequence comes from Triatoma infestans, assembly GCA_011037195.1. Classification (NCBI taxonomy): domain Eukaryota; kingdom Metazoa; phylum Arthropoda; class Insecta; order Hemiptera; family Reduviidae; genus Triatoma; species Triatoma infestans. The sequence goes on from JAAEAF010007317.1 coordinate 5,462, forward strand.
ATAGCTAACATATATAGATAACACTGTAAATAGTTCGGTCATACAGTAAATAGCAATGGGATAATGAAAAAAAAAAAAACAAGGAAAAACAAAAGCTGAGCTTATAAAATAATCACAATTATTAGAAAGAAAAGGAAAAGCAAGAAATCACTAAAATAGTAAAATTAAAATAAATCAAACGAAAGCACTTTCATTACATTGATAATAATAAAAATAAATAAATATAGAATAAAGAACAGAAAAATAAATCATAGACCCAAATTTGCTGTCAGTTCTGTGCTAAATTAGGTAAATATAAGCACTAAATAAAATTAAGAGTTGAGAAGTTTTAGTCTATAATTCCAGGCTAGTTTAGTAAAGGTAATAAGAGGTCTACACTCCGAAGAAGAGAGAGAATGACAATGTGACGACTAGTTAAGGTAGATTTCCCCAAATACTGAGATCGGAGCTCCTTCAATGACGGACCGTCAACCAGGAAGTAAAAAGATCTTCTTGGACACAATGGGAGCAAAGAGGACACAGTTTCTGGGGGTCTATATCTTGGTTCCAAGGGACGCAACTCTGACTGATATTCTTGCCATTTTTCACGGCTATTTGATGTAAAATCCACCTCAACCGAATACTTCTGAGCTAGTGCTATCCATTGTCTAAAGCAGCCCACACCATTCCTGATAAGTTCCAAAGCTACAATGAGTGAGAGACGCCACTCCGGGAGGGAATTACAATAATTGAAATTTAGTCTCAAAGTATACAGGAAAAGAGGATCTACTGCGGTTTCTATAACCATACAGCACATTCAATACTACCAATGATCTCGGCCTGGGAAACAGTGGCTGTTCCCCAAAAGCCACACATCTTACTTTGTTCAACACCTGCAACCAAGCTCCTACTCCACACAGACTAGTTTCATTCTATCTGTAGCCATCAGAGTAACAGCAAATAATGCTATCTATTACTTTCCCCCATTGGCCCTTTGAGGGATTCTTCCCCAATACTGCTAATACTAATCTTATAACCTCTCCTGAATCCCCATCTCTTACACCTCTTATCAATTTTAGAGATAAGAAGTTGTTTCGCTTGCCTTATTTTATACCCTCAATCTTAATATGACCTCCCCTAAAAGTTCTTAGCCACTCTCCTTTGCATCTCATTCTAAGATGACCTTTCATTGCCTGTCTTACAATTGAGTGTTGTAGAGGTTCCAGTGCCATAGCACTTCCAACGCCGATGGCACCCGTTATGGCCAAACAAGTCCATGAATTGTACTTCCTACAATTTTTGAGAATTCCCCCTGTCTGTAACCCTGGCCACCACACAATTGCGGCGTAGAATAACCTAGTTTTGACTAATTTACTAAAAATCCAGTGTAAGCCTGTCGGTCTTACACCACATATTTTCTGTGCTTTCGTGCAGATATCCTCAATGTGGGGACGCCATTCAGTTTCTTATTAACTGAAGGCCCCAAGTTGCCTAGTGACCTAATGCAGTCAGCACTCAGACTGTGAAAAACCTATGAACAGGAGGGACGGCTTGTCCGTAGCTCCGGATTAGAGTTCTGTAGTTTTATTTACCACGAGGAGGAAATTAGAAGGGCTTCTCTAAACTCAAGTCCTTGCCGAAGAGCTTAAGTATTCTAAGCCTTCTAATTTCCTCCTCGAGGTAATAAAAACTATAGAACTCTAATCCGGAGCTACGAATAAGCTGTCCCTCCTGTTCATAGGTTTTTCACAGGCTGACTGCATTAGGTCACTTAACATGCTGAGGTAACTACTTACCATTTTAAGTCTTTACTTATCCTTATTTGTTTTTATAAGCGAAATTATTGAAAGTTTATTGAAATAATAGTTCTTCCATTTGTTGATGTATTTTGATTATTTGCTGGTTGCTGTTATATCAGTCAAAAAGATACTTTGAGGAAAAGGATTTAATTAATTATGATTTAAGGACATTCTAGGATAGCTCTCATAATTTCTTCTAAAATTTCTACTATTTAATTGTTTACACAATGTAAAGTTTAGTATCAAGCCCAAATATGTTACTTAAATACTGAATTTTAAAGACTTGGTGGAGTACAAGGGATTTCCAATTTGAAATTGAAATAGATCGTTGAAATGCATGCAGCTTTTTAAGTGGATATCTCATCATTAAAAAGTGAATCTAAACCAAGCCGCAATTCATGATGAAACTATTCATCATACCAACAACACATGCAAGAAATAATTGGAAGAAGCACATTCATACTACCACACCCACATGCCACTCTTCTACTTTTGCCACATTCTCTTCTTTCAAAGTACTTGCAGTTGCTACATCAAACTGGGGGAAGAAGGGAACTTCATCATTAAATTTCCGAGAGTATAAGTAAGCAAAATACTGCTAAACTTTCAAAAGTGCAAAAGACCTAATTAAAAGTCTCTTCCTAGATTAATCAAATTTTCAATCTGCTTTTAAGTGGTCAAAGAAAAAGGCTTGATATTCTGTGGTATGTTTGCACTTGAGTTATTAGAAAATAACTCACTTAATTTTATAGGACCATATGTATCTTTATGGTAAACAATAATTAAGATATAAATACATAAGTATTTAATTTAGTAAAAGCAATTTTCAACTTAAACAAGTAGAGTTTCTATAGAAAAGTTTCTTTCAGATCACTAGGTATAAAACAGCCACAAACAAGTTTAATATGAAGAGTTGGCAAGCAATCAAAAATAAAAAATATTTCATCAGAATTTTAATGAAATAATCGTGAAGATAGTGTTGACCTGGTTAACAGAGTAACAACGAACTTCTCGTCTTCTAATCAATAAACTGACCTTTCATTTTTATTAAATTAATCTTCAGAACAAATAGACTTCTAAATAAATAAATAAATACCGGACGCTTTATAATTCATACAATCCTTCGAATAGCTAATGAATCTTTTAATTTGTTCAAACATGTTTGTTAACAAGATAAACAAGCTTCAGTTTGCAAATAAAATTTTGATATCTGGTATTTTATCCTTTTCGTAGCATGCATATTTCTGATGTTCCTGACCGGTTTCTGATTTTCATCCATCGTCAGAGTAAAGTTACCAAGTTCTTGTATAGAGTTGCCTTCAACTTAATGTTTCTGTTACACACTACAGTTGTTGATTGCATGTGCGGGAGGTTTTCCCAACTTACTATTGATTAAGAATATTGCTACTAATTGAATAATAATAATAATAATGGAAAGAATTTGGTTTTATTTTGTATATTCATTATCTTGAATGTACAAAGCCCGACAGAAAAACGGATTTCAATCATTATGATTCTATGCACAATGTCGTGCATTTATCTTTGAAATTTTCCCTAAAGAGGCCACTACATTCATTCAGACCCAGCGAAGATATCATACTCTTCTTTATCAAGGATGAATATACTGATCTTTATCTCTCACTTTTTTTTTTATCCCGTTCCTTAAAAAAATTTTAAAAAATTTCAGGTGAAAAAGTCTTTACTTTTTTTTTGTATTGTTAGTATTTTATAATTTATTGGAACATATACTGCTAGTGAAGAGGATAGAGGGGGGGCAAAGAGAAGTTGACCTCTCAATAAGAGGGTTCCCTGAGCAATACTTAATTTTACTGGCCGGAATATAAAGCAGTGGTAATTTAGAGTATACTCGTGTGTATATACTTGCAGGTTTGTGTGTGTGGATGTGTGTGAAAAGAATATCTCAAAAAAGGAAAGTTGCAGTAAGCTCAAACTTGGAATTCCGTTTAGGTACTACCAATGCCCGCAAGGAGGTATCTGTTGCATGCAGTTATTTGGGGAGTAGCGACCCCACGGGTTACCACAGCTCACTACTCGTACTCTATGCACTTCGTCAAAACAGTACACAATACACTTAAAATACGTACACTACACTTCACAGACAAAGACAAATACAGTACACAAACTAGGGTCTCGTCTCTAGTTATAATTGGCGAAAGCCAAGGGAGAAGAAAGGGTTGGCTCAGTGGCAGCGCGCTGGACTAGCAACGCGGAGGTCCCAGATTCGAGTCCAGCATGCTGCCCTTAGATTTTCTCTTCCTAGGAGCCTCTACAACTCACTGTCCGATGATGAGCAATGTTGTCTGTAGCTAGAGAACACTACTTGGAAGCCGACTGTGCTTTGGAGCAGGCTCCGTGGGGCACATAGATCTTTCAGGTCGCAGTAAAATAATCCCATACAATAATCTGCAATGTAGGTACTACCATCGAAGATTTTGGACAAAAATTTTACTTGGAGACTCTGTATATCCTTTAAAATCTTGGCTCATACCACCAGTGATTCAAGATTTTGACAGTCCTACTCAGAGGAGATTTTTAAGAGCACATAAATCTACGAATTGCAACACTAAATATACGAATCAAGCCGGCCGAGAGTAATAAACTAATAATATTAGTGTTGTCATTTTATGAGTCTGTGAAAAAGTTTATGAAACAGAATTTGACTGCCTAATAAAGTTTTTCTATTAGTCTAATAATATTAGTTAATATTATTAGTGCCTTTTATGAAACAGGGCCCGATTTATATATGTATGTATATTCTTATTTATTATATATTATATTATTACAGTATTATTATTATTATTATCTAGTATATATCATTATTATTATTATTTCCCCCTGTGGTTCCGGGGGTAGAATAGGGCCACAGTGTCTCCCGCTTGACGTAAGAGTCGTCTAAAGGGGCAACTGACCGTTGACCGGATACCTTTTCCTCTCTTGCCTAATCCCCGTCCCTTCCTTCTTCCCCACCGATCCTTGTTTCCCATCTGTTTTCCTGCCTTTTCGGTCCATTTTTGCGCTGGGGGGGTGTTCCCCTTGCTGGCGGCTTCTTTTGCGCGGTGGGCCCTCGGGTGGAGGGTACAGCCTAAAAACTGGGTTCTATCTTGCGCTCCCAGGCCGCCGGACAGTACATTGGCCCCGGTCGGAGTAGCCTTCATGACCTGGCTGCCTTATCATCCGGTGTATAATCTCGTTGGCTGTGGTAGTTCCGGATGGCGACCGGATTAGGGACCTGCCGCGGTTGGCGGGAGGCTCTGCCAAGGCCACCGCTTGCGGGCGCGCTGCGCTTGGGGGGCCGCGGGTGCGGGGTTATGGCGCCTCCTCGGGTGGGAAACTGGGTCGGATATAGACCTTTATCCCCTTTCGAGTGGGCGAGTGAGGTGAGGTGTGGAATTTTTAATAAATAAAAAAAAAAAACAACAATGAAAAGTAATTTCAAAAAAATGGTCTCAAAAGCGCAAGAGACAAGAAATGAGGGTTCCCTTACCCAACAGAGAACGTCAGGTGCTTCGGAGGTAAAGGACTCGACCCCCCCTGAGAGGGGAGACTCCAGTCCCTTCCAGCGGGCTCTAGGTTGAAGAGAACGCCGCCAACTACTCCGCCTGTGGCGAAGAGTTTGGTAGAAACAGCGGACAAACAAGAGCTGAAGGATGTCCCAGAAAGTTCGCTAGAGAGAATAGAAATTAACGCGGAAGAGGAGGGGGTAGAATCCCCGGCTATTTTGCGGGTTCTTGCAGGTGGCTCGATTGGCTCCCCAGAAGAAAAGGATATGGAGAACGCTCGTAAGAGAGTAGATGAGGAACTGCGTAGAATGAGGGACATTATTAAAAAAATGAAACTCGCTACAAGTCGTCAGCGGAATATCAGTATGGATATTAAGGACGGCTTGTGCGAAATAGAGGAATCGGTAGAGGTTGTGGAATCTCTCAGAGGTTTCTGGGGGGTAGCGCTGCAGCGTCTAATTAGGTTGCGAGGAAGGGTTAAGCCACCAGGGAGACTGGCGCAAGTGGCAACTCAGACGCCACCAATATCTAGGCCAGCAGCCACACTTGATAAGAAGGCTGCCCCTGCGGAAGGAGGAATACTGGTGGCAAGAAGCAGTAAGGACCCGTCCTTGTATGAATGGACTGAAGTTCGTCCTAAGAAGAGGCGAGAGCTCCAGAAGGCTAACGTCCAAAAAGCAGTCAAATTAGAGTCACCTGCTGTAAAAGAGCAGCCTGCTCAGTCAAAGGGTAGGAAGAAGAAAAGAAATAAGAAGAAGACACAGGTGAAGCCCCGCCTAGATGCTCTGCTGATCAAGCCGGCCGAGGGGAAGTCCTATGCCGAAGTTTTAGGAGAAATTCGAGGAAAGGTTAAACCAGAAGATACGGAGACAGAGGTCAGGTGTATCCGGCAGACTAGATCTGGTGATATCCTGGTTGAACTAGGGCGTAATACAAAAGACAAGGCTGCTTTTGAGACGGCTATTAATAGCATTCTCCAAGAGAAAGCGATGGTCCTGCAACTTGAACCCAAAGCCTCAGTGGAGATTCGAGACCTTGATAGCCTTTCTACAGAGGAAGAAGTCAAGGAGGCAGTTAAACACCACTTAGGAGAAAATGCCGGGGACATAAGAGTCCATCTTACTAAAAGGGGTTTGAAGGTAGCAGTCCTGCAACTCAATGTGAGGGGGGCCACCGAACTCGCGAAAGATGGATTCATCAAGATCGGCTGGGTACGCTGCAGAGTTAGGAAACGAGCAATAGTGACGAGATGCTACAGATGCCTTGGGTTCGGGCACATCGCAGGAGTTTGTAAGGGCCCGGATCGTAGCAGTCTTTGTTATAAATGTGGCGAAACGGGGCACATAGCGATGAACTGCACAGGAAAAGGAAGTTGCATGCTCTGCGCAGAGAGGACCCTTCCTCCGGAAGCATGCCAGCATCTCCCCGGATCGGGAGGGTGTGTGGTGTTTCGGGAGGCTTTAGAACAAGCTAAGAAGCTAGTCGCCTGATGAAGATCCTTCAGGGGAACCTCAACAGAAGCAGAACAGCTGACTCCCTCCTCAGTCAGTTAATTTCCGAGAAAGGGTCAGATCTGGTGTTCCTTAGTGAACAATACCGGGATCGAGACCCTCGATCTTGGTTCAGTGACCTGCTTGGGACGTCAGCAATCTGGGTCCCAGACCTGGAGAAAACTCCAGTGGAAAGTCATGGCAGGAGGAACGGTTACGTCTGGATAAGGAGCAAGGGGGATACGTACATTAGTTGCTACTTTACCCCCAACGAGAGCATACATAATTTTAAAGAGAAGCTGAGCTCCCTAGAGGACGAGGTCTCGGGTATGGCTGGTAGGATATTGATGGTTGGCGACTTCAATGCGAAGGCAGTCGAGTGGGGGATGCCTTCAACGGACAGGAGGGTTAGGCTCACCCGGAGATGGTTGCCAGAATGGGGCTTGTCGTCCTGAACGTCGGTTCGACGTCAACTTTCCGACGCCCCGGCTACACTGAAACGATACCGGATATCTCCTCGGCCTCTGAGCGATTCGCGACGCGAATCGAGAATTGGGCAGTAATAGAAGACTATACCGGGAGTGACCACCAGTGCATCACCTTTGAAGTGCGCGAGAGGACTTGTGCCAATAAGCTGGAAAACCAGGAGGTCTACCCGAGGTGGAATCTGGACAGGATGAGTTCAGAGCTATTCTCCGAAGTCCTTGGCTGTGGAGAAGCCCAAGTGAAAAGTATAGTGACTGAAGGGAAAGTGGGAGCTGAGGCCGTCGTAGCCTCAACCATGGGGCTTATTGCCGAGGCTAGCCAGCAGTCAATGCCGCGGAAGGGGCCATGTCACGGTAAGCGTCCTGCTTATTGGTGGACGCCGCATATCGCGAATCTACGGAGAGAATGTGTCAGACGAAGAAGAAGAGCCCAACGAGCTGGACGTCGATCAGACGCCAACTTGCGCTCGATGGAATATAGAGCTGCAAGACGAGAGCTACGTCGCGCAATCTTCGAAAGCAAGAAGCGGTGTTGGGAGAAATTGAAAGAAGAGGTGGATATGGATCCATGGGGACTTGGTTGCAAGATAGTGACACAGAAATTAGGAGCCTTTAAGAGGCAGGCAGTAATGGATGTGTCAACCATGGAAAACATAGTGAGGACGCTTTTTCCTTCACATGTAGAGCGGAGGGTGAGAAACTATGGTGAGGTAGGAGATTTCCCCCTGTTCACAAATCCTGGCATGGAAAGGGCATTGCGCTCTTTAAAAAACAAGAAGGCTCCGGGCCCCGACGGTATTCCTAATGAAGTACTTAGGATTGTAGCGCAACAGAACCCCGGATTACTGCTAGGAATGTTTAACGCTTGCTTGAAAGCTGGAGTGTTCAGCTCCAGATAGAAGATAGCGCGTCTGGTCCTCATCAGTAAGGGAAAGGGGGACATGCAACCCTCATCTTTCCGGCCCTTATGCATGCTGGATACGGCAGGAAAATTGTATGAGAGGCTTCTCAGAGAGAGGTTGACGCTAGCGATCCGAATGGCAGAAGATTTATCTCCGAGGCAGTATGGATTTAGGACTGGGCGATCCACTGTGGATGCGGTAAGAGAAGTCACTGAAGCAGTGCGCAGGGCTGAAGACCACAACCACCACTCTCGGCGAGTGGTACTCTTGGTTACGCTTGATGTGAGAAATGCCTTCAATTCTCTCAGATGGACAGATGTGCTGCAGGCGTTAGAGGATAATTTTCGAGTCCCGAAATACCTCTTGCGGGTGTTAAGCGATTATCTGAGGAATCGGACGATCATCTACCAGACCTCCGGAGGTCCAAGAGCCTCGGCAGTGACGGCAGGTGCGGCGCAGGGCTCAATTTTGGGCCCGGACCTTTGGAATGTAGCGTACGACAGCCTACTCAGGCAGGAAATGCCAGAGGAAACGGTCCTAGTCGGATATGCAGATGACGTGGCTGCGCTTATCGCTGCTCGCGATACCAATAAAGCCCAGCTAAAATTGTATCAGGTGATGCGTGTGATCAATAGATGGATGGCCGAGCATGGGTTGTCGTTGGCATTGTCCAAGACAGAAATCGTGGTGTTGACGAAAAAGAGGATCCCCACGAGTATCTCATGGCGCGTTGGAGAGGTAGCCGTGATTTCTAAGTATACCGCAACATATTTGGGATTAGTCATCGATAAAAAGTTGAGCTTTGGCAACCAAATTCAGTATGCAGCGGATAAGGCCGCGAAGGACACTGCTGCATTGAGCCGGTTGATGACAAACGTTGGCGGTCCACAGGCCAGTACGCGCCGAGTACTACTGAGCGTGACCCACTCAATACTGCTCTATGGAGCCGAAGTGTGGGCAGGTGCACTCAACAAGGAGGCGTATAGGAAAAGATTAGCGAGGGTACAGAGGCTGGGTGCATTAAGGATTGCGTCTGCGTACCGCACCGTGTCCGAACCAGCAATTATGGTCATTGCCGGAGTGATCCCGATTGCATTCCTTGCATGGGAACGTAAAAGACTGTACGGGAAAAGGGCAGAAGGAAGAAAAGAAACTCTAGCCAGGGAAGAAAGAAAAAGAACCTTCCAAAATTGGCAGGCTTCCTGGGAGGACGATCATCGGGGTCGATGGACAGCCAGGCTGATTAAGGGAGTTGAGGAATGGGTGAGAAGGCCGCACGGTGAGGTAGACTTCTATCTCACCCAACTCCTGAGCGGTCATGGATACTTCAGGGCTTACCTGAAGAGGATGGGGAAGGCTGAGGAGGAGGAGTGCCTCTATTGCCCGGGGTGTAAAGATGATGCCTCGCACACCTTTTTCGCGTGTGACCGGTGGCAGCGTTCGAGGTGGGACCTGGAGGAGGTGATAGGACGGCAGACTCCAGACACGCTGGTAAAGACGATGCTATCCAGTGAGACCAGCTGGCGTCACACAGCGGCATACGTGAGGGGAATTCTTATCAGAAAGAAGCAGGATCTGGAGGAGTTGGAAAAGAGGAACCCCTAGGGGGATAGGACAGAGGCCTAGCCTGATGTAGTGCTGGAATCGGCGAATCCAGGCTAGGTCCAAGCAGAGGGGGGTGTTTTAGCCGGTAGTCTCCAAGAGTCCGGCACGGCGTGCGTAAATGCATTTCACCACAAAAAAAAAAAAAAAAAAAAAAAAAAAAAAAAAAAAAAAAAAAAAAAAAAAATAGAAGTAATCATGCTTAACAGCTGTTTACATATCAAATGTGCAATTCATATCAAACTAACTAGTTAGCTCTTGATATTTCCTTATAGAGAATTAACTTTCGCCATATTACTAAGGGAAATAAAGAAATATGCAGGCTAAATATATATATGCGAAGAAAATAAAGAGTCCTAAATGTCAGGCCTTGTATCATAAAATTGAATGAAATAGAGCAGCTGTCGAATTAGTTGAAGTCCAGTGTCTGGAGTTCAACACTGCTAGTAAACATTGAACCGAGTGTATATAACTGTCCAAACAGTAATAATAAAGAAAAAAAGAAATAACTTGATAGATGAAAACAAACATTCCACCACCTTCTGTTGGATATAAAATGGAATATGTGGTCGGTCATGTTCTTGTGAGCCGTGATTTAGCAAATTACATTTATATTGTTGTTTCTCAACTACTTTTATCTCTTTCTAAAAACAAAAACAAAATTTCTTAACCATCATTTATAGAAAAATATATCTACCGTATTATATTTTGTAATTTTTATTACAAATATTTTGTACTTAATAAAATACTTCCAAACTAGTTTTATTTAATTAAGTATGATGTTAATTCATAAGAATTCTAGAATTACTTATTAACTAATACTCTTCATATATAATTGGATTAAAAATTTGTGAGAGTAACGTTTCAGTTTTAACGGTTCCGGGCGCCAATGACCATAAGATGTTGACGCGCCTTAAATTAAAAAAAAAACTACAAACCTTAATGTTGGTAATTAGATGTTGAGGTTCGGTCATAAAAAAAAAACTCTTTTTAAATTTTCACCGACGTTTCGGTAAATTTATTGCCTTGTACACAAAGTTCAATACCAAGAACACTTGGTGATGGTATATCACAGGTTGACCCGGGAGAACTCGCTAGAAAAAATGAATAGCAAGAACTCGCGCGTGAGACTTTCTCTCACACACAAATTTTCATATTTTTTCACCACATAACAATATTATTAGCTTCTAAATACCAATTAAGTAAACGACATTATATTTATAAATATAAATGCACACATAAACTTAAACAAATATCAATATAAAAAATATAAATAACACTTTTTTATTTATAAAAAAGAAACTGGAGCAAAACTCAATATAAAAAAATATAATTTGTGTTGAATTATTCAGTAACAACACATTTTGGACATGTAGCACAATTTGGGTGAACGTGTATCTGCTAATGAAAACACTTTGAGGACATATTTTGCTGGTTTACTAGGGATGTATTGCCGAAAATTGCAACGTCCCCGAAACGGTTCCAACATTTCATCTATAGTACAGTATTCACCAAGTTGGTAATTTTCTTTACATTTGGATATAAATTCATCCAGTCCTCTCTTATGTAATCAGGAAAAAAAAGACTCCAACATTCCAACGGAGTTTTAGCTTGCTTTGCAATAGTTTTCACACCTGGAAGATGGATAATGATGTTTTGTTTCCTTCTGCGCACATTTTCGCGGGGAGCGAAAACATGCCAAACATTAGTTTTGACGTTACCGCACAAGCAGTTCTCAGGATCGTCGCTTTCGAGTTTATCTTTCTTTTCTATCCCTGATTGTTCTGAATCACTTTCCTCAGCATCAAAGCGATTTTCGTTGTCTACAAGGTTGGGGAGAACTTCAGTTTTACCCTGTTCGGGATTAGGAATCCATGACAAATATTCTAAGCGAAAAAAATTAACATAAATAAAATTAACATGAAAATATAAAGTAAATAAATATCCTGAAAAATGCCACTTATGGAGATCGTACAACGCTTTCCCCATCTCGGCCATATGTTTGCCATGACTCATATGAATTTAAAAATTCTAAAATTGAAAAGAAAGACTAATTTTGCGTTACCAGTAAACCAAAAATGTTATACCAACAGAAAATTACTAACTTATAAAAACGTAACGTGAACACTAGCGCGTGAGAGATTTACTCACGGTTTGGAATATTTTTGTTTAACTTCCTCTCCTGAAGCTAACACAAAACTGAGAGGAAAAATATTTCAAGAGGAAGTAAACAAAAGATAAAAACTCAGCTAGACGAAACTTAGGATCTCTCACTACTCCCACTACTTCCGGATTATGAGTGTTTTTCTTCAAGCGTGAGAGAAAATCTCACGGTGCGAGTTCTCCCGGGTTAAACTTGTAGGTTTTAAGAAATTCAAACAAGAAATTTTTACCCTGAAGAAGGCAATAAATTTGCCGAAACGTCGGTGAAAATTTAAAAAGAGTTTTTTATGACCGAACTTCAACATCTAATTAACAACATTGAATACAGCGGTCGTGACGAACACCAAAACAACAAAGATTAATGTATTAATACGTAAATACTCGTATTACAATAACAATCCCACAGTCCATTGTTATAAATGTCCAGCTTTCGACGGCATCTCTAAATTACACCACCTAAATCTTGATCAACCTTTCTCACTTTGGCTACCGGATCTACACTTTTATTAGTTCCGGTTTGCTAAAATTCATAAAAAATAGTTAATAGTTGTCAAATATATTTCGAAAATCTTATGCTTATTTGACTCTTTCAGAATTATGGTGCTTGATTATGGAGTTTCCTTGGATAAAACCTGGTTGTTTCGGCCCACATACGTTCCTCTCTTTTGGCTCAACGGTCCAGAAAGATCTTTGACCTCCTGAACCACTCTTTGTGATTCCTTCTTCACCATTGGAATCCATTTCCACAATCTTTCCCATGTTTCAAAGCTCTAAGCTTGATGCAGTCCAACTTAGTCTCCGTCTTCTTCTTTCCACATTTTCTTGGAAATCCTCGAACCCTTCTCCATTTTTGCTAAATGTCTCAATCATTTTTTAAGCCCTTCCTGTTTTTAACCATCCCACTAGGTCTTGGGCACTGATACAATTCACTGGATTTCCTTATTCACTACCTCTTTCCTTCCCTTATGGAGCCAAAGATATTGTGTAGGATTTTAGTTTCCCAAGGTTTTAACAAGATTCCTTCTTCTTTGATATCTCGTTGAAGTAATGTATGCAACCGGTTTGCTTCAATAGAAAGCGTCCAGTAGCTTAACATTTTCTGTAGTTTCCAGAAGAGCTATTTGCAGCTGTCATTCTGCTTTTAATGCTGAACTTATTAAAGTTGTAATTAATTTTAATGCTATTTCGGTTTCTATTATTGTTGTTGTAACTTAAAATATGGAAAATAGTTTATTTTGTATTTAATTTTCATTTTATTTGATAATCGCTAGAGTTCGCAATATGTAATATTTTATATTAATTTTGTTTTTTGTTTTTTTTAATTTGATTTTGAACATTGTGGTACCCACATTTTCTTTTCTTTTTCTGTTATTCTTAATTACTAGTTATATGTTTATTGTTTCCTTTTTTTTTCGTTCTTACTTTCTTTCAAGAAGTTTAATTTAATTTTGCAAAACCCGCCTCCACTGCAGCACAGTCGGGCCACTAAATTTACAATAATTACAAAAATTTTGTTTAACACTCTCCATAGTTGAAATTGAATAATTTTGATTTTTTTGATCTAGTTGTAAAGAATTTGTAGAGAAATTGGTAAAAAAAATAAAAAATAACCAGGAATGTCTATTACGGTTCCTCTGCATGTATGTGTGTGTGTTAATACAATATCTCCGTAAAGTTAAGGAGTATTCACGTGTGAGGAAGGCGAGAGAATTCGCATATGGATACGCTAAGCTGGAATACCTGCAGAGACAACAAACAATTTCTGAAGATATAAAAATCCATCTCATTTGTCCTTATAAGATGAAGACTTAATGAATTATAAACACACCTACAGTGCAATCGCGTTGTTTGTCACAATTCAGCTCAATCTCACCAGCTCAAAATACAACTCTATTATACTAGAATTCATTCATTTGTACATTTTACGAAATCAGTATTTTTTTATTCTCATGGAAGTGACAGTAAACAAAAAGAGAAAAAAGTATTAAATCTATACATGTCTGTTTCTCGCGTGTTAAATCCCTAGGCTTATTTAGATAAATAGGATTTTAAATATAAGAAGATTATATCGCGCAAATATTTTTTACAGCTGTGTTACATCCAGTTTTTATCCCAACTTGTACAAATGTGTGCTTTGGTGGGTGGGGGCTAAGAGTATGGTTACGTTTTCTTTTGTCTTATTTATTTATTTAATTTTTAGGATTTTCCTCAATGCTAAGGTTTCCTTTTTTTCTCAACAGTCAAACTTTGACGTTATCTGATGTATCTCTTAGTTGGCTGGGGGTACCATAAGAAAAACACTAAAAATTTAGTAATTTTAGTGTGTATTTAATGGCCCGACGTTTCGACAAACATTGTTTGTCTTCTTCAGGGGCTATCTATAGCGAAAAAATATACATAAGAATCTAGCTATCATTAACAGAACAAAAGCAAAAACAGAAAATATGGCAATAGAACAATAGTAAAAAAAAAACAACAAAAAAATACAAAAATGGTAATGGAAAACTAAAAAAACAAATTACAAAGGTAAATACAGATACTAGTATAGAAAAGTTATGGAAATATTACAGACCTTAGAATCGGGAAATTTTGTATGCTCTGTTAATTACTACATGTTCAATTATGACTGTGGTCTATGAGTGTACTACCAGTGAAAGGTTGAGAAAGGAAAACCGGTGAAAGTAGTGATGGGGGGGTGAAGTACCGTTAGGTATTGTTGGAGTGAAAGGGCTAAGAAGCAGGACAAATATAATAAACAAGTATATTTTTATTATATATATATATGTAATTTTTAATTAAATTTTTTAATAAATAAGGATTTTAAGTTAATTGGAATATGGATCGGATTAATGGGAATACTTTGATAAATAGGAGGAAAAGGGCAATTAGCAGGGGAAAATATGTAGGGTGAAGGCGCTAAGGGCTGGGTGGATGGAAATATGTCTACTTAATGGAGTGGAGGATGTTGTTGTAGAGTGATGAGATGACTTCTTTGTCTTTTTTGTGGTTTATGGGATTGGGTTGTAGGTGGATATGTACTGATTCTGCTAGGAGGCGTTTTGTGTGATTAGGTTGAGTTGTTAAAATGGATGGGTTTTGCAGGTCAAAGGAATGATTTAGGGATAATGCATGTTTGGAAAGTGCTTTGCTGTCTATTTTTTTGGAGGTGATGTCATATTTGTGTTGTTTTAGTCTTTTTTGTAAGTATTGTGAGCTCTCTCCTACATAACGTGGCATTGCAAAGTGGTGTAGTGCATTTGATGTTGTATACCGTATGGGTTTTGTTGAGTTTAGGGATAGGGTCTTTTAGTTTGGTATATAGTTTGGAAAGTTTATTAGTGGTAGTGAAGCCTGTGATGAGATTGGGGATATGCTTTTTGAGGGATTTGTTTATTTTTTGGGAGAGAGAGTGGATGTGTGTAAGGGATCTGTGGATAGGTACATTCGTGATGTTGATGGGATTACTCGTGTGTGGTGAGTGTAATGTTGGTGTCAATGCTTTTTTGATTATATTGTTTATGATGTGTGAAGGGTAACCATTGGCGGACAGGATTTTTCTCGATTTTTTGATGTTTTCATTGTGGAAGGTGGGATGGGAGAGTGAAAGGGCGACTTTAAAAAATATTTTTAGTGTTTTTCTTATGGTACCCCCCGGCCGATCAGCCAACTAAGAGATACATCAGATCATTTCTAACGGCCAACAACTTCTACACTTTGACGTTAAGTTTCGTAGTCAATAAAGTTTTTGCATAGATCGGGGAACTGGCAAAGCGACATTTTCCTCGAGGTTCTCTTTCATTTTCCTCTAGACAGATTGCCTTCACCACGGCTTAAATGAGCCCTATCTGCCCATTGTAAGATAACAAGAAGAGGGTGTTAGGGGAGGGAGCGAAAGGAGTAGGAAAGGAAATAAGGGTGAAGGGTAAGGAGACCCTGAGCCCATGAACAGAGAGCTCAGCGGTTTTCCCTTTTAGTCGCCTCTTACGACAACTAGAGATTAATATGAAGGTATTCATACTCCCCCTACACAAGGATATTGTCTTATTT
>JAAEAF010007318.1:0-51449 GCA_011037195.1 Triatoma infestans
TTTTTTTTTTTTTTTTTTTTTTTTTTTTTTTTTTTTTTTTTAATAGAGAAAATCGGAAAAAACTGAATAAACTGTTCAATAAAAATGCACTTCCGGTTTATCAAATTTTCTTGAAACTTAGAATTTTCGCAATCCATTTTTCTTTCTGATTTATTTTGTTTAGATAGTAGAATTGTATAATCAACTATGATAGCACTTTAGAGAAAAACATAACCCCTCCCCCACTTCTCTCGCAAAAGCCCCCTTAAATAACATTTACTGAAAGAAATGTTTCAAATAAAAGTTGTAACTTTTTATATGTGTAGTTCATATTATACCAAGTTTAAAGAAAATAGTTGGAGTAATTTTAGAGAAAATATTAGAAAACGGAAAAATACATTTCAATAAAAACGCATTTCCGGTCGTCTGATTTTTCTTTAAACTCGGTATTTCAACAACATATTTAATTCTAATTAATATTATTTAGATGATAGAATTGTGTAATAAATGGAAATAGCACTTTAGAGGACAACCTAACCACCCCTCTCCCCCAAAAGTGCCCTTAAATGAATTTTCCCGGGAGAAATATTTCAAATAAAAGTTGTAGCTCTTTATATGTGTAGTTGATATACCAAGTTTAAAGAAAACCGTTGGAGCCATTTTTGAGAAAATTGCCAAAAAAGTAAAAAAAAAAAAAAAATTCTGTAAAGTGGGGTACTTTGAAGGTTGAGGAATTTTTTGACAGATAACTACTGTCGGATTCCATGGTGATACTTAAACGGAATATCAAGTTTCAACTTTCTACGGTTTTATTTTTTTTTGAGCTTTGCTGTTCAGATACGTACATATACAAAAAAAAAAAAAAAAAACACTTTTTTGAACTCAGGGAACCTCAAAACGATATTTCCGGTGAAAACTCGATATTTGACATGATTATAATACTTAGTAAAAATAAATATTAAGATATAATAGAAGAATAGTTAGAATTCCAAATTTTGGAAAAAAAAAATTCGGTTAAACGGAAGTATGACTCAACAGAATTGTATCATTTTAATGTAAAAGATTTTTTTACCCCCTCCTAATGTTGGTCTAGAAGGTTAGCGCAGCACTCGTCTTTGGTGCAAGAATTCAAGATTCCATTTTCAAAGAAATGACTAATCTAATCTAATGCCATTCTAGAAGGGGAATAATGCACTAAAATTTTTCAGGAGTAAGGTGTTACAGTAAACTTTCATATTTACAATTCATATCCTTGTCAGATCATATTTTATTCACTTTAAATAATACAAAATAGAATGTCTCTAGTAAATTTACGAAAGAATTATGTCCTTTTACTGACGTGATTGTTACATAACAAAGCAATTATTAAACAGATATTACTGTAATAGTTCAAAATGAAATGATGATTGATATTTTATATAAAAGGTATTTTTTTAAATTATTATTGGTGCCCTCCCTCTTTTTTAAAAATGAATAGAATAACTTCTACAATGTAATTGCGTAAACTGCCATTTTATTTTTATTTTATTTTTTTCAATTCACTTTATATAAAAAAAGAATTGTAGGTAAAAAAAAAAAAAATCTGATGTGAAACACTCACATGATACTCCGTTATTCTTTGTTACTCGTACAATTATATATACAAGACAATTTTATAAAATTTCAGATTTTACTCAATTTGTCTTAACATTAATATAGAGGTGTTTGGTGGACAAGTACCAACCAACCAGCAGCGATGTTTAAGTTTTCTTCTAAAGTTCCACTACTACAGTATAATATGATAATGCAATTTCTGCTATTTTATACTTTCTCTTACTCCTAGTAAAAGAACTGGATATCGATACCTATTTTCGATATCGAGTTTTCAACGGAAATACCCGTTTTGAGGTCCCCTGGGTTCAAAAAAATGGTATTTTAGAAAATGGTCGGTGTGTGTGTGTGTGTGTATGTGAACCAGCTTAGCTCAAAAACGAAAAACCGTAGAATGTTCAAACATGATATTCCGTTTAGATATCACCATGGGATCTGACAATAACGTTATCTGTCAAAATTCCTCAACCGAAAGTACCACTTTACTAGTTTGTTTGTTTTTTTTACAATTTTCTCAAAAATGGCTCCAACAATTTTCTTGAAACTTCTTACATCAACTACAAATACAAAGAGCTACAACTTTTATTTGAAACATTTCTCCGGAAAAATGCATTTGGGGGGGGGGGTTACGGTTTCCTCTAAAGTGCTATTTCAGTTTATTAGACAAAATTCTGTCATCTAAATAATGTTAATTAGAATTGTCATGTGTTGTAGAAATTTTCGAGTTTGAAAAAAATCTGATGACCGGAAGTGCGTTTACTTTACCATTTTTTACTAAATGATTTTTTTTTTTTTTTCACTTTTTCGTGATTTTCTCAAACATGGCTCTGACGATTTTCTTGAAACTTCGTATATAAACTACGCATACAAAGATGTACAACTTTTATTTAAAACATTTCTCTAGGAAAATTCATTTAAGGGCACTTTCCGAGGGGATTGGGAGGGGTTATGTTTTTCTCTAAAGGGCTATCATAGTTGATTATACAATTGTATCATCTAAATAAAATTAATTAGAAATAAATAGATGACCAAAATTCCGAGTTTCAAGAAAATTAGTGAACCGGAAGTGCGCTTTTAACGATCAGTTTTCGACCAATTTCATTAAATTTGGTACACTAGCTATAAAATTTGTCAATTATAATTTTGAGAACTGGAGTAAGAGAAAGTTGTGTGAGTGTTTCACACCAGTTTTTGTTTTTATTGTTTTTGAGATCTTTTTGTTCATGCACATAAACTCACAGAGATGATCATTCGTTGAAAATATTAAAATTCGTTTTTCAAAAGTTTTATGTATAAAAAAAAAAAAAAATTAATTCTAGAGAGTAACATAACCTTAATCTTAGAGACATAATGTTTGTTGATAAATTTAAAATAGTTTATAAACAGATTGCGCAATTTATTTAAAAAATTGCAACGATTAAATATTAAGTTGATTTGTATAGTTGCATATATTTTTATTTATAAATATATATTTATATATAAAAATA
This sequence comes from Triatoma infestans, assembly GCA_011037195.1. Lineage (NCBI taxonomy): Eukaryota > Metazoa > Arthropoda > Insecta > Hemiptera > Reduviidae > Triatoma > Triatoma infestans. Next base: position 3,057 of record JAAEAF010007318.1, read on the forward strand.
AAATGGAGATTATTATAGGTCTGAATGAATAGATGTTATCTAAATAATAACAGTTGATCACCTTCCTACACATGCTATTGTGAAAGGGAAAATCGTGAAGAACTTTTTAAAAAGTAAGGTGATACTATAATTACTTAATTATATCTGGATAGTAATGTTCTATGTTTACCTTCACTTTGTTACTGTATTTCTTTTCTTTTTTTTTGTTTTGCAACTGTATAATTTAATAACTTTTATTATTTATTGCTATAATCCATGTTTTTGCAACATTGTCCATCTATTGTCTGCGGTTAACGGTGAAAAATTCTTCAGTAGCATTGATATTTTTTTTTTTATTAATTAATAACTAATGTAAATTATTACTTTCTATTTATTACTATAGTAAGCGGTACTCTAACACGAAAGTGTATTTAAATCTAACACACGAAATTCGTCTTTATAGAAATGGATATCTTTCACGAAAACAGCTCCAACGAATTTCTTTAAACTTCATAAATATTGTAACGCAACCAGTGGTGCCATCTAGGAGAGAAGGCAGGTACCTAAGGTTCTCCTAGTGGCCGCTGGGAGCGCTGGCGGCGCTCTAATTTTCTCTAGAAGAATCGAGCAAGTTCTATAAGATTCCCCACCGTTATAAATAGTGGAACCACAGAGAGTTGAGAGAGTTTTTCCAGTTACAAACGAAGTCACTAGTTTGTGAAAAATGTATAAAAAGTGAACTTTTGTGGTTTAAACTGTGAAGTAATTATTATTAAGTGTTGTATTTTGTAATTTATTGTGTATAACAATAATTTGGTGTTTTCTTTATTGAAGTTTAGAGTTTATTATCTATACGAACCCACTTAAAACTAGTTGCAGTAGCTAGTCTAGAGGGAAAAACATTACAATACTATCTAAACACATAAATCTACCTATCACTTTTTTTTTTTTCAAAGATTTTTCGAGCAAAATTAGAATTTTTTGGGGCGGTTTCTTGGGAAGCACCAACTTTTGAGTTTTTTTCTAAAGTATCACCACAGTATAATGAATGATTTTATCATAAGATACATTTAAATGCATTACTAGAATTCCAGGTTGGGTAAAAATCGACTGATTGGAAGAGCTACTTTAATGAATAGGTTTTTGAGTTTTTTTTGTAATTTTTCTCGTAAATACTAACTGCTCAAAGATAAACCTATCACTTTTACAGCCTTATCAGATTAGTATGCCATGGCAACTTTGCTGACAGCTCTTTTGGCATTTGCAAGTTCTGCCACACGAGGAGACGCCAACTAAGATAGTAGGTTCTGTCATTCTCGTAATGGATGTAGAACAGTTATCCTTTTGTTGCGAATCGCAGCTGACATGCATTGTTTTCTTACTTTATAGAGTGATTTACGAAAATCCGATGATAAGTTTTTCAATTACTTGAGAATGTCAATAAAATCTATCGATGAGTTGTTGGATATATGCAGGTATGACTTGGCCTTCAAGTTCTCTTCTCCATAAATTTCCACCATCTTTTCCCAGCATTTCTTCTTCAATTCACGATTACAGCAATCAGTTATTTTGTTATTTCAGCAATAAACTGGTCTGTGTCAAAATTGTCCATGATGAACAACAATGTGCAATGTGCAATGTGGCTTGTATGGCTGAGGTTTCACCTCATTACAGAGGAGAAGCTGACGCCTGCAAGCCTCAGCCAGGGGTCTCTCTCATGTCTTTTTAATCTATTAAGGCAGACATGACTCGAGAGGGTGCTCTGATGGGAGGTGCACTTAACCGACCACCTAGGAGCCTCCCCAGATTCCAAAGTTCAAATAAAGGACAGGACTGTAGAGGGGACTCCAACTTAGGGGGGTCGCGGTGGCGCAGGCTGATCAGTCAGTCCCCCCACAGAATCTAATCTAATCTAATGTGGAATCGGGGCACTTGATTGTGAGATACCCATCCTCAATCTGGCATCTGATTGTGAGATACCCATCCTCATATAATGTTTTCTGGTTCTAAGCTGCTGGTAGCGCTGTGAGAACTGCAGCAATGGCAGTAGAAGTGCGTCTTCCATACTGGCAACGACACTAGATGTGTAGTCACCAATGGTTGCTGTATTTTATTTTTGGCAGTGCTGCCAGCAGATTGCAGTGGCGTCCCTAGTCTGATATGGCCCTTATTTGAAGCTTTTTTCCGGACAAATTGATTTTCATAGCCCCAGCTTCACTCCCTTCAGGCTATCATATTCTTAAGATACTTTTTCATTTCTTGGACTCCATCTATGGACTACGTTGTTCCAAACTCTAAATGGTAAACTTTTATCTAGTAAAGACTGTTCTGCTCATCTCTTGGACGATAAAAAAAAATTGCTTCACCTTTTGAAGATATACATTTTCCTTTTGGATCTAAACTGTGATGCCAGATTCTTAATCAAATTTTTGAACTTCCTATTTATAAATGTTATTCAAAGTGTTTAATTGAATAATTATTGAATAGCAACAATGTTGAATGAATTAAGGTATTTATTGATAAAATTCGATCCATGTAAAAAAGTAATAGGCATTGCCAGAATATTAACAAATAAATAAATTAAGGCTGATGCTGGACATATCATGCCCCCCTCCAAACTATAGTTATGGTTTTGGTTCTTTCTTATATGTAAAAAATATTTAATTCTTTAGCTAAAGCTAAGAGTTATGTCAGTTATGTGCAACATTTTAAATTAATTGCATTATCTTAGTCTCTTTTGTTTTTTATTTTGCAAAAACTTATTTAAAAAAAAACCTGGTCATAACCAAGAAGTATCAAAAGTACGATGATTGAAGTAAATTGTTTGCAGTCATTAGTTATTTAATTGTGAGATATTTAGTTGAAAAATGGAATATTTCTAGCCGGGAATGGCCGACACCCCATCTAAACAAGTAGATGAGGTGGACAAACTAAACTCAACTCCCTTATGAGAGAGCCGTTCGTCCACACACAGAGACTAATTACCCAGACATGAACTGCATTCCGAACTTTTATATTACTTACGTTCTATCCTTCTGTTGTCGTCTTCTCCTCTAACCATTTCATTTTAATCATCTTACCTACTACTTGTTTCTTGTTTTATATATATATAATGTTTTTTTAACCTTAAGTTGTTTCTTTCTATGTGTCTATCACATACATTATATATAAAATATGTATTTTTATATAACGACATAGTTTGAACCGGTTTTTATTAAGGTTTAGCTTTCTTCTAATATAAGAAAACAAGTTTATGAAATCATGATCAAAAGAATTCTAGTAAGGGAATAAGTATTAATTTTGTCCTACTCTACCCTATTATTAAATTTATTTATTTATAATAATTTAAAACAATCAATGCATATAAAATTTTAGTTTTATCTATACGTTCGTTTTGTTGTTGTTTTTTTTTTTATCACCATTGACATGTTATTTCGTACAAATTGATGATGAGTAACTTTCTCTAACTGCTCCAGGTCAGGGTTTGGTAGAATGGTTATGTACATGGACTTTTGTATCTTCCACAGATCGAGACCCTCGAATAACTGCTATATTTTATATTTCTTGGAAACATTATTCATGGTGAATTTGTATATTTCCATCCCCGGAAGTCCTCCTCCGGAAATTGGACTAATGTTACTAATTCAGAATTCTTGGCATCCTTAAGGGGGAATACCTATGTAATAAGATTCGAAGAGTGGGATCTAAAGCAGAGAGACAAACACAAAATTGAGAATCTCACTCGCTTCTTAGGCCAGACTAGAGAGTGGGAGACTCTGTATATATACATACAGCTGAGCTAGCCCTACAAAAGGACAGTCTTACAACAGTTTTAGAAGAGTTAACCACGAGTCAGCAACCAATTACTACCCTTCTCTTAACTCACACTAAATCTCTTGCTACCTAATTTCTCTTATACGTGAAAAGTCCTGGCAGTTTTGTGTTACTACTTCATTATACTGTGTTCAGCATTACCCCAGTTTATTTCATCTCTTAAACCCAATTCACTCCTTCTCATACCCATTATACCAATCGTACAACATGAACAGACAGTACTTATTTCTGATACCCAAAACTCATTAGGCCTGCAGAATTAGCTGATGCAACTCCATGAGTTTTGCGTATCCAGACAATCACTTATTCACATTTATTCATTTGGCACTTGACTATAATCTCTACAAAAAAAAGAAGAACACACTGCTACCAAAGGAGCCACAACAGATCAGGGACGTAATGCCACTCCCTCTTCACAACTTGATATTGCCTCCACAAAGGACGAGATTAGCTCAATAGTAAGAAGTAGCTTGCTGAACTCATATGCGGGAGGTCCTGGGTTCGAGTTCAGTAGGGCTGCCCTTATATTTGCTCTACCTAAGAGCCTTCTACAGCTCACTATCCGAAAATAGACAGAGCTATCTGTAAAGATTAGCATAGAAGACAGACATTGCTTTAAATAGGGCACTTTTGGGAAAAGTCAAAGTTAGAAGATAGCCAGAAACTTTCTAAAAATCGTTGAATATGTGGAAGAGTCCGCAATTCTGGACAACATCTTGGATTTCTTCCGTCTTAGCTTGCTTATTTTTATTGTTTCGGAGGAACCATTGTCACAGATGATAGAAACATAAAAGTTGAAGTCAACTCTCTTCACCAACTTGATAGCTTTACTCTTCTGGTGATGAATGAAAACCGGAAGCCGGTCAAAAGCAACAAAAATAACCATATGCTACGATGGATAAAAAATTAATTCTTCTCTGAGCAGTGAGTATTTCATATATTTTTACTAGGTTTGTAGAAAATCAAAGTTTAAAGAAAGAAAAGAAAGCTGTTTTCGATAAATCTGAAAAAAAATGGGAATTATGTCACCGGTGACATAATTTTGAACTTGTTGGGTTTTTATTATGTTATTTATTATGTTGACTATACTCACATTCATAAATACACTGGAGATTCTTTTTGACGTATACCTGTATATTTCAGGTAAAAATAAAGTTTTGATAACATGACACGAAAACTTCACCGCTATAAGTTTTGTGCGGTAAGAGTACAAAAAAAAAAAAAAATTAAAATAATGATGTTTGTGATATTTTATTAAGAAATGTTAATGCCTTTGTACTGAGGCAATTAGTTACCAGCACCTCACGCATGCTAATGTTGATTGCCGATCCATTTAGATCAGAATGCAACTGACGGCCTCTTCGAGTTGATATCGCGAAGTATGCAGCGAGATAGCCATGTGATAATTGCCTCAGAGTAAAACCGCCATAAACTTTTTATCTAATAATTATATTGAAATACTAATAGATTTATGTTAATTGATATGTACAGGAAGGTGGAAGTTCCAGTGAGTCTGCTTCGTCTGAGGAGGAGAATGAAGATGGAGAAGAAGGTGAGAGTGCCAGCGGCGATGAGATTGCCCAACTCGCCAAACAACTCGGCTCTTCTGAACACTCTATTCCTATTTCTGAACAACTACAGGTAAAACGTTAATTATCTTTTTATATTAGATTACATAATCATTTCTCTCTTCTATCAATCATTTTTCGTTTACCTGCCAGAGTGTTGCATCAAACATGGACGTTTTAGATAGACGTATAGAGGTGCGTTTAGCAGCCACGCAGAAACCGACGCTAGCGCCGATTAGACAATTTTATTGCATAATATCTTTTTAAAGTATTTCAATGTAAGGAAAAATTTAAATATGCAAGGAAAAAATATTTGATTAGAAAGTAAAAATGGCACTTTTACACACTAAAGTTCAGTATCGCTTTTCTAGCGATCACTGTATGTATAGCAACTGAACGAGAGTTGCAATTGTGTTGAAATTTCTAGATTGAGTTTTCACAGGCAGTACATGCTTCGATTTTCCTATGTACGAAATAAAGTTTTAGCGAGTTATATGCGTGCGGTGTGAAAACTGAAGGTTTCGATCAAAGTCTAGTAAATTTTATTTTCTCTTTCTAGTAGGTGGAAGTATTAAGATTGTACTAGATTTTCAAAAATGAGGAATACATCTTTTAGGATCCCTCGAATTCGAAAAAAAATTGTTTTTAGCGAATGGTCTGTGTCAGAGACATTTTCCGTAGTAGCCTGCTTCACGGAAAATGTCTCTGATGCTTTCCGCTCTGCGGAACCAACCACCACCACAACACTGGTCTGTATATTATAGAATATTTCAAAAATGGAAAGTTGCAGGAAGCTTAAACTTGATATTCCGTTGACGCACTACCATCGCATAAGCTATGAGATTTCGGGCAAAATCCGTCAACCAGCAGAAGTGTGGCTTTACTGAATTTTTTTTTCTCAGCTTTTCGCGATTTTTCTAGAAAACGTCACTAACACGATTTATTTAAACTTGGTGTACTATCTACACATATAAATACCTATCCATTTTATTTGAAACATTTTTCTGTAAAAATTGATTTAAAAAAGATGCTGAAGGAGTGTCTGTCAGTTATCAGTATCTACTGTAGATCTTTGCAACTCTATTGTCTTGAGAAGTACAAGCTCGTTTGCTATAGTCATCAGTCCTCCGCTCAGAATTCAGAGTGCTTCTGAACAGAACTACACAGCTAGTGGTGACAGCAGGAAAACAGTAGAGCAAGCAGGTTGTGGTACTATCTTGGGATTAAGAAAATAGAGATTCTTTGTATCGGTGGTACATTCCATACGTGGCAATTTTCATTGCAGAGTAGTATTACTATTCTTGAAAATAAGTCTAAAGCTTCGTACACATTTTTCAAGGCTAAATCAAGTGGCTTGATTTGATGAAATTGAAAGATGTGAACTATGTGTGGTTCAAGTGTAACAGCTTGCTTTCAAGTTTCAAGTGAAGTTGAAACCCTTTCTACTTTTTACCTGACTTGAAACATGCTTGAAAAGTATGAACCTCACTTGAAAACTTGAATCCAAGGGGTTAAAACGTGCGAATTCAGGTTAACAGCTGTTTTAAGGGTGGTAAATTAACAGCTGATAATTCTCTGATTATCAGAGATATTTTCCGCGATAGTCTGCTTCTTTTTGTGGTCATCGACCGGTTTCGGGCGTTCGCCCACCATCAGGATGCTTTATGTCAAACAGAACTCTGCTTTCCACTTAACAGCTGATTGTTTTTTTTTTAGTGAATTGCCAACTAAAATGCGATAGTAAACAATGAATAAATAGAGAAATGAGAAAATACTTGAGTTTTTGGAGGTCTATGAAACTCCTGTGGAATATAGAGAGTGCAAAGTATGTGACAGAAATGCAAGGGAAGCTCCTTTCCCTACCCCATAATGAACTATGCTTCTTCCGTTTTTTTCTTCAGATTATTAATCAGTTCCCTGGCATGGAGGCTTGGTATTACAAAAAATTTCTATTTGAACAACTTCCACACCATTTTATACTATTTGAAAAACAATGACTTGAATATGATTGAACCAGTGAGTTGAATTCAAGCTACTTGAAAAAATGTGAACGAGGCTAAACATTAACTTTCAAAAACCAATGAAATCTAGAAATTATGTTAAAGTGATCTTCGATTATTCATTTATAAAAATATTTAGTAATAACAGTAAAATTCAATCCTTTTTTTTTTTTCTTGTACAGGTGATAAATGAAGAAGATCTAGCAGCGATTCTTCCAGATGTTGGTGGTGGTGGATCGCTGGACGGGTTTGAAGATGTAGGAGGTACTGATGATGCTGGTAGAAGTGGCAGTAACAGTGGTACTAGCGGCACTAGACCGACTACATCGTCCAACTCTGCTACATTACCAAATAGAACTACAACTGGAGCTGCACAATCATCGTCATCTTCTTCGTCAGACGTTGAAGAATTGTTACCTGAACAAGAACAAATAGTCAGCCAGGCTATTTCCAGGATTCATGTTGATTCCGATAATAGTAAAGAGGAACCTCAGCCATCAAGTCCTAGATCAAATCAGGATGATGAATCTGCAGAGGTATAGTTGCATATATTTATAGCTTTATAATTGCTATGTTTAAAAGTAGTTGTTGGATTATATAAATACCAATAGTCCAAAAAAATGTTAAAAAAGAAAAGGCATTAAGTAATTTTTGGCATAATAATCAGTCTGCCAAAAAGTTGATCTTACTACATTAGCTTAAGTAAGTATTTCAAGGACGTGAACCATAAAACTATCTGCCTCCATTTTTACACCCTCAATAATCATTAAAAAAACGAGAAATTAAATACAATATTTAATCATATTTTGAATTGCTAGCATTTTTTTTTTCTATTTTCCTATGCCATTTTCTATTTTGCAGTTTCATTTCTTAGATATTTAATATTAACAAGTAATTATCTGGATATTTTCCATCCTCCTTATTTACATATAATTTATTGAGTTTTAAAAATGTCATTATTACTTTACCTTGGTATTAAATTAAATATTATTATTTATTTACCTTTCTATAAATAAATCTATTTATTTATATGTAAAAATAAATGATTTGTGTAAATGGAATCCTCTCTCTCCTTGATATCCATTATTTATTTCTATGTTATTTTCTGCTCGGCAATTCAGTTTGCAAAAGAAAAATGAAACCTTGTGTTATTTACATAATTTTTCTTTACGAGTTTAATCATTGATACTGCGAGGCCATTGCGACTCTCGAGGTAGGTAGTACTAAAATCGTGTCGTTTGTTGTTTTTGGTTCATTAAATTTGGTAAACTTGAAACCAAGTAAATGAAGACCACCTGAAGGCATAGTTTATAGGCATCAGATTAGTAGCAAGTTTAAAAGCTAAACGGTCAAGGTCCGGCCTAAGTTGACTGCGATTAGCGCATGTGGAAGAGATTATCCTTTTTTACACTATTATTATTAAAGTTGTAGCGGATATACCAAGCAACAACCACCGAAATAATGATTAGTTGGTGGAAAAACACCTGGAAACTAAATTACGTTCTCTGAAAATGATAATTACAGTATGATGGTCAAGCCTAGTATTATTAACTATTCCTTGTTGCCATAAGACCAGTATTGAATGGCAGCTCCTACTGAGATGAACTCCATCATAAACTTGCTCAGAGACATCTAGCATTGGATTACTAGAATTTTGTACACACTAAAGACAACGATGTACAAACACTAAAATTAAGGATCCCAGTGGTTTTGTTTATATAGCCACTATGATTAAACATCTTACATCTATCTAGTACTTTGGCGTGTGAAGTATGACTGAAATTAATCTTCTTTTTTCAAAAGCATTTCACATTTTCACCAGTATTCTTAGATCTCAAGTTTCATCTGAGACAATCTTTGCACCTCCCACGACCTGATCAATGTTGTCAACATTTTGCGACAATTAGTTTGTGTCTTTCTGGTAGTCTAAGACTTCCTTATTGATTCATCATTTAGACATAGCCTCCAGTCAACTAGAATCTTTCCCTCTGCACATTTCACATCTAACATTTAGCATTCTCCGATCCGTGAATCTTTCAAGCTTCAACGAAGTCCATAGATTTCTATCGTAAGAAAAGGACTCTTACATAAAGAAAATATTTTCAATTATTAAACTTACTCTTGTTGTCGCTTGTACTGAAATAACTTTTTTGAAATAAAATGTTTAAAACTGCATTTTAAACTTAGGATATACCCCAATGTCGCCTTTTTCTTTTCATTATCTTCCTTAATAAATGAACACAATTTGGCTAATTTGTAGCAATCCATATTGCAACAGAACAAATTAATGTTTTTTGTGCTCGCATCTCTTTGGCTGACTAAATAATTGCGTTTAAGGGCGCACTTTTTTCATGCCCGGATTATACTGTTGCGTAACTAAAAATTGGTTTGCTTTTACTTTGCCACTATTAAACAACTAGTTGAATCCTTTCGTTTTGCTTTAAATCAATTTTGTTAGAGAACTCTTTAGTTTTTTATTAAAAAGTAAATGAGAGTTAGTTTTATTCTCTTGTTCATCATTGCAATAGTGTAACTGCAAAAACCACATGGTCAATATTAGAGTCAAAATAAAAATAAATAAATCAGATAAAAAAAAAAAATGTTAGCAAGCACAGATGTCGCATGAATTTATCAGCGGTGGTGGCATTACTAGTTAGTTGTTACTAATACATTATATCACTTCATTGTAATACTTAATATTTTGCTTGGGTTTTTAATTTCACCATTTTTTTCCCTCGAGGTTTAATCGATTGAGTCTTTTATTCTTTTTTTAATTTTACGGTAATAATAATACATTTTTCAATATATATTATTATTAGTTTTAATGTTCATTGTTCCTCATTGTAAATGTCAAGTACGTAATACTGATTTCTTTTAATATATCGGATATGTTTTTACTAATACGCTTCAACCCCCGGTAATTATTGTTTATTTTTCGTCAGATAAAAGACAGAATTATCTATAATTTGCTTGTAGGTTGGAGGAATTTATTCATCCAATTTATTGGCCGACTTTGTTGAAAAGACGGAGCTGTTGTCACGAGGTGGTAGTGGTGGAAGTTCATCGGCCGGCGCTGGAGAACAATGCGTTCATGAGAATGAGGCGAACAACAAATGCAGCAGTGAAATTCGTAGAAAAAGAGGACGTCCACCGAAAAATGTACCCGCTGTGGCTGGCGTAGTAGCCGGAGGTATGCCAGAACTAGAGGCATACTGTTCGCAGAGTAATGTCTCACCGGATTCTGGTATTCAAAGTGTGGCCGGATCACCGGCTGGAGGCGGTGTGCGTGACTCACCACCTGCATCGCCCGCTTCGCCGCCTTCAGGACCGCCACCTCCCCTACTTAAACCATCTTCTCCATCTGTGATCAGGGCAAACAATGTGGATAGAGTGCTGTACCCACCTAGAAGGAAACATACTACACATCTTCCAACAAACAATGTAAGATAAATTATTTTCATTTAATATATGTGTGCTTCATGTTGACCTTTTTTTATTAAAATTTGTTCTTACTGTGGTGAAATAGTAGGTCTTATTAAATGAATGAAACTGTAATTGCGCTATTCAGTTTTGGCACGGATGTGTGGCTTCTTCATTGGCTATATTGGATCTACTTCTTATTGCATTGTTCATGTATAAGCTGTTGCACTATACTATAGCTAATGACACTTTCATAGAGATAGATTTATAAATAATCTATTGTGCTAGGATTAATATTTATAAATACTCTATCGGGTTCTGAAAAAGTGTGAATGGAACTCGAAAGCACATAAAGATTATTTTTTTTTAAGACCTCATCATTGCCGAATAATCATTTATTTATTACTTAAAGCCTGATGATTTGGTAACCAATAGAAATTATTTTTTTTAGTATTTTATAAATTTTAAAGAATATCTCTATAAACAAATTGAACTTCCATTTTCATTTCAGTTATTCGCTTCAAAGCATCTTATAAGCCTTGATTCATTGTAAAAATTTTCAATTCTTACCATGTAAATTTGAATCCTTGAGAATGTTAAAATCTAACTATATTTATTTGATGTGAATTGAATTTTTTGATATTCTGGCCAAAACTTTTTAAAATTATTATAAATTTAATTTAAGAATATTTTGCACTTATTAATGTCAATTAAATTAAAAATGTCATTCTAATTTACTTTAAAACCGAATAACCTAGGCTCTGTAAACCTACCTTCAATACTTTTAATACACTCTCTTCTCACTCACGCCCTCACTCTCTCTCTCTCTCTCTCACTCACTCACTCACTCACTCACACACACACACACACATTTTAGAATTTTGGTTCCTTTTGAAATATTGGGCTGTTTAGGGTTGATAAATGTCCCGTTAGGTTTCCTTGGTATAGCCTAACGTTACTAGTTTTTCTTTAGCTTCCATTTAGACTGTCAGCCCTTTATTACATATGATTTTTCTTCTCATTTACCAGTTGTCCTTTTTCCTTGTTTTGTTAAATGTTAAAAGTTTAATTGCTTACATTTTCTTGTAATAAAGTGAGAATTTATTTTTAGTTTCCTTTTTGCTAAGAGTTTTACATTGTGATTTGAATGTACAAATTCTAAAGATGATTTTTAACTAATGTTTAGCCCAAATTAGTTTGCTCGTTGCTTTTTACTTATTATATTTGCGGTTTATAATTAATTGCATAACTTCCATACCCCATTGGCTTTAAAAGATTCTATATTGCCACAGTTTTAAAAACTGAACTTTAAAAAATTCTAGTTTTCAGAATTCATATTCAATTTCAGATTTTATGTAGCCTAGTTCTTTAAGATCATTTATTTTTTATTACATTAAGGATGTTTTTTATAAAACAAAATGCTAAAGAAGATTAGGTTATTTTTTTTATCAAGTACTGATAGTTTTATAATTTGTTCATAAAATTTACTAAAATAAATTTGTATTTTCATTTTATTTCTAAATAGGATAAAATCACAAAGATGCATACATCAAAAGGTGAAATGCGGTTGGAAAATGGTGGAAAACGTGGACCCGGAAGGCCTAAAGGCAGTGGTTTAAAATCTTCAGGAATCTCAGCTTTGAAAAATTCCCACTATGGAAATCGAAGAAGAAGACGTGGTAAAAAGAAGTTGCGCAGAATGGAAATTCAAAGAGCGCCCGTATCATTACCAACTTCTTCAGCGAAATTAAAAGTACCACCATATATCGCGAGTAGTACTAATATTGGAAGGCGAAGAGCAACCACTGCTCATAGTGCTTCTTCATCACTTCAACTACTTGGCCTGCCAGGTATCTCAGCTCCTGCAAAAAGAGGACGTGGTAGGCCTAAAAAGACACCACCAATTTTAGAACCAGTAATTCCTTTAGAAGGAACCGGAGGATCAAAGAAAGAAAATTCTGACACTTGTTCAAAAAGAAGTTCTGTGTCTGGAAATATTTCAGCAAGGTAAGTATTTTTCTTATTATTTAAAAAAATTACTATTTTTTTTTTTATATATATATATATTACAATATTTGTGTCGAATATTTTTTTTTTTTTCTAATTTGCCAACAGGAGAAGGTGTTCAAAGGATACTAGTGTACCTAACCAAATTAGTGATAAAATTAAGGGAAAGAACTTATCCAAATTATCTCTTCCAAAAGGTCTAATGAGAAATAAGCAACATAAACACAAGAAGAGGAAAAGCCGAGAATTAACACTTGATTCTAAATTTATTGAAGAACTGGAGAAACTTGCTGGAGAATTTGAAAAATGTTGCTACATAGCTTTAGGTGGTTATAAACAAAAGTGCGAAGGTAATATTTTGCCGCCAGTTTTTAGAGTAAAGAAAGTTTTCAAAAAGAAAAAAGGAATTGAAAGAGTTAAAGAGAAGGAGAAAAGAAAAGAAAGTGATAAAGAATCCAAAGAATCGTCAGAAGTTGAAGCGACACCACAGAAAGAGAAATTAACATCACCAACTACTACACCTACCCCACAACCAACTAATAATGCTAAGAGACGAGTTAAAAAGAGCACTGTTGAATTACCAAAGGTAAGTTTTCATTAAAGATACAATAATTTGTTGTATATGAATTTGTAAGTGCGGATCTATTTTCATTATTTGATTTGGAAGTTGGAGGTTAAGCCCGCGTGAAAAAATAGGCATTACTTTACTTTTAATTTATTTTATTTTCGTTATTTAAACTAAATATTAAAGCTTTTAATATAGACTTAGGTAGGTTCGTCAAGTCAAACAAAAATCAGTCCACATATTTTCAGTTGTCGAATAGAGAATTTACTTTTACTTCTTTAACTAATCTGAAGAATCATGAACCGTATATATCACATAAATTAAGTACGGTATGAGTTTTTACATGGCAAGTAGCTTATGGAATTGCTTTCCATCTCTGTTGTCCATTAGCCCAGTAGAAGTGGATAAATTAATACATTGATAAAATAATTTCCATTAACATAAAAATTATTTAAAAATTGCACTGACCCCTAACTTTAGAACGCAGAAATCTTGGTCTTCTTCTGTTTGGAAAAGTATGTTCATGTTTCTATATTAGTTTCGTTCGTTTTACAGTATTAGTTAATATTCCACTTTCTTTCTTCTGCGGTATTTCTACACCCGAATCATTTTCTTTTAGAAGGAACATCTGTTCTGAATTTCCGTTCTCATTAGTGAGTTTTAATGAGATTTCTTATTGATAGCATGATTAAAGTAGTAAGCAAAACAAAAGTAATTGTAAATATTATTTTTTAATTATTATTTAAAATTTTAAAAATATGTTTGTTTGCTCTGATCAAACTGATTTGTCTACAACCAAATTGCTGGTTGGCAGGGGCCAAAGTAAAAAACATTTTTAGCTTTAAAAATTTATTCACTTACGTTTCGGATACATTTGGCATCCTTCCTCAAGGAAAGATAGAGAGTTTGAAGATTTTTTTTTTTGGTCTCATTCAACCAACATTTTGCTTGTTTTATTAACAACGGTCAAAAAATAGCACTATTAATAATTTATTTACACGTTTTCAGAATCGTGATAAACCCGAAGCAAATAACGAACAGAGGCTTCCACTTAAGAAGAGACATTACCACATGTCTAATAGCACCACTTCCACAAATCAGTCAAGCACAGACTCTGCAGAAAAATCTGATTCTTCTGTAGATTCCGGAAAAGATACCAAGACTGCTATAAAATCTGTAACATCAACAAATGAAAAAACTAATGAAAAACATCATTCGTTGGGAAAAGGAAGTCATATATCAAGCAAACCAACTCAACAAGCGTGTAGTGGAGTAAAAGCATCAGTCAATAAAGTTGAAGCTAAAAAAATGGAACAGCGTAGTGCATCAGAAATACCAATAACTGATTCAAATACTTCAACTTCTGCTGAACATGATTCAGTGATCGTAACACCAAAGAAACGCCACTGTATTGAATTGGAAAAGAAATCCACACCTGGAGTAAAACATCTGGTGTCTAAAGAAAAAGAAGTTCAATCATCAGTAATTTCAAAAAAGACTGCTACCAGAACTTGTAATTTAAATAATAATCAGACTGTGACTAGTACACCTCAGGTTGGCACAAGAACTAGTGCCAGACATGCTTCTATGAAACAGGAATCTGATTCTTCTAAAGCAGCGATATCTAAATCTACAAGCAATTCTTCATCTACCCAGACACCAATTCCTGTAAAAAGATCACAGAGAATACAAAATGATATTCAATCAAATGAAACATCCGGTAAAAAGATAGTTAAAAATTCCGATGAAGCAGAAATAATGGCAAGTGAAACAAAGAAAAACAGTTCGGAAAATCAAAGTATTAAAGCAGAGAAGCCAAAATCAGAAAAAATTAAAAGTGCTTCCTCAGATAAATGTGAAAAACCAACTAGTAATGGAGTTATTGAAATTTCTGTTGAAAATCGTAAAGAAACTCCTTCAGAAAAAAGTTCACCCGATAGTGAAAAATGTGCCGAAACGCCTAGCACTCCATTGTCCACAAGATCTGCTTCAAGAGCAACTACAACACCTTCTGTCTCTGTGCAAGTTACAACATCCGCGCAAACTCCTCCTGCTGAGAACATTTCATCAATATGTTTGCGTTCGAAGACAGATCGCAAGCCGCCAGCCGGTGTATTTGAACCATCAACAAAACTGAAAGCCGAAGTCATTGATAATATTATTAAGACCCCTACAGCTCCACCTCCCGTTAAAACTGTTGCCGAGGTGTTATCTAAAATTAAACATAAATTAACTACAATGGAAAACAAAAATAGCCTACTCAATTTGCAAACAACAGATATTAAAAATCTTAAAATAAAAAGGCCTGTAGAAGATACAGAACCTCTAGCAGATAAATTAAAAAAACGAAAGGTGATTTGTGATGTTCGTGTACATGTCACAAAATTATCACCGTCGGATATATTATTGCAAAAAATGATGGGATCTATGGCTACTAACAAACTTAAAGTGAAACGTAAAAAAATTAACAGAACTGGATTTCCTATTAAGAAAAAGAAGAAAAAGAAAATGTTTGATTCCATTTTGGGACAAGAAAATAATCCATCATCACCACCAGTATTGGAAGATCAAACAAAAATCAGTATCACAGCAGCTACTAGCGAGTGTACGCCTGCATTGTCTCCAGCTACCCGTTTTGAAGAGGCTCAAAAAGTTAAGGATGAACCAAGATCTGATACTAGTCCAACACCTGAAATAATGGAAGCACCAGTTGCCGACATCAAAGTTGAAACCCAAAGCGATGAAGTTTTACAAGAGAAACCTGAAATTAGGCCTGCGAGTAAAAGAATAATGGAGATGAAAGCAAAATCAACAGAAGCAAGCGAACGTAGGAAAAGAAAAAACACAATAGATGAGCCAGAACAACCAGTAATAGAAGAAGAGGATTTGACTGACACTACAGGTCCAGATCCTCTAGGAACCACAGGATTCCTTACAGTCAAGAGATTGAGAAAAACGAAAGACGATTATGACGATAGGTAAATCAATATGCGCTTTTTCTTTTTACAAACTATAAGTAAATTAAAACAATAATTCACCTGTATAAAACAATTTTAAATTATAGTGATGCTGATTCTATAAAGTTAAGAAGGAAGAGCGCACCAAGATGGCGTAAAAAATACTTACCTGCAGGCCTTTTCTCTGATTATTTCAAGGAAGATGTGTAAGTAGTTTTATAAAACCTTCATAGATATTAGGTATTAAAAATAATAGAATTAATGTACAAAATATAAATTTCAGGCCACGGAAACCATCTTCAGAAAATTACAAGAACAAATTCACTTATACACCATCTGACTTCGCCGATGGTCTTCTTCCTCCACCATCATATTGTAGTAAATGGGTAAGACAGCGCAGATTACCGTTCCAATTGCCTCATGATCTCTGGTGGCTACATGTTAATAATCAACTTCCTGGACGAGAAGCTGTACCATCCTGGCATTATAAGAAAATTAAGACAAGTTAGTTTGCATTGTTTGCACATTTTCTTCTATTTAGAAATCTGTGGTTTGTATTCGATGATTGTTATTAAACAAAGAAGTGTGCTTGTGGTAACTTAGTAACCGTAAGTATAAAGGTTAATGAGTATTTTGTCATAAGTGGTATTTTTTCAAATTAATAATAAAGTTAATCAGAAAAAAACGTGCTTTCTTTCGATAACGGTCATGAAACTGATAAATTTGGTTGATATCATTTGAACAGAATGTGTAGTTAGTGAAGTATGTTCAAAAATTTGTAAAATTTCATAAATAAGCTCAGTGGCTCATCAAGAGTTAAGAAAGTGAAAATTATTCTAAGTATTAGATTAGATTCGAGCGGGGAGGGCGAGCCTCATTCCACTGCGACCTACGATAAGAGGTCTATTGTGGATCCCCTAAAATTAGCATATCCCTCAGCTTCGCCCTCAAGTATAGTAATACCGAAGATATATGATTTTAAAATAATAATTCAAATTCAAATAAAAAGGTAAATGGTTACTTAAACAAATAATCTAATTTATCACTCTTTTTTTTTCGCAGATGTTTATTATGATGTAAAACCTTCGCTGAATTATGAAGCACAAGCTTGTAATTGTCGGTCAACTGATGAGATTGGATGTGGTGAGGATTGTATTAATCGCATGATATTGACTGAATGTTCTCCGCAGTCATGTCCCTGTGGTGATAAGTGTTCAAATCAGAAGATTCAACGACATGAATGGGCCCCGGATCTTATGAAATTTATGACTAAAGACAAGGTATTGTATTTAAAAAATAATTTCTTGGTGAATGCCTGGGACTTTATTCCCTAAAATTCCAAGCGCTTGGGTACTTTCAAACTCCAAGGGTTTATGACGACGAGATCTGTAATACCAAATTTTTCTCTTTTATAATTTAACTTAAGTTTTCATTTTAGCCTAAGTGGATTAGACAGTTTTCTTCAGAGATTTTTATGTGCTCTGGTTCCCCAATGCTAATATACTATCCACAGATGGGCTCGCATTGGTTGTTGATGTGTGTAAATACTTGAGTTACTTCCAGTATTATATACAAATGAATAAAATATTTTTTAGGTTTCAGTAGTTAGTTTTTTAACTACTCCTCTAAACGTATTTACCCTTGACATAAACTTTTTTTCTGTATTTTTTCATTCTATTCTCTGTAATCTTTTCTTAATAGAATACTGTTGATAATCAATTTTTTCTTTCGATCTTTCCTATTCTTTACATTTAATTCCCTTAGACATACATATGTAACGTTAAACTAATATATATTTAAAAACTTTCAGGGATGGGGAGTTAAAACAAAACAGAAAATCAAAAAAGATGAATTTATTTTGGAATACGTTGGCGAGGTAGTAAGTGATAGAGAATTCAAATCAAGAATGCAATCCCGTTATCAAAATGATACCCATCATTACTGTCTCAATTTGGATGGAGGACTTGTTATCGATGGACATAGAATGGGTGGAGATGGTAACATATTTTATTACTTTGCATTAATATTTTTGTTTGTAATGTTTTTGATTAGATAGATAGATAGATAATAGCTTTATTTTAGAAAAGAATATTCTACAAAACATATCAAAAATTAACATAGTCTTATTCTTCTTTTTTTCTAATAATAATAATAATAATAAATTGAACTTAGAAAAGCTAATTCTGGCATGGTGATGCCGTCTGCCATGAGTTCATTTTACTATTTTACTCATTAATCCCGTTAGAGTTCGATACCTGCAATTTTGCTTGTTTAGTTTTTATTTTTAACAATATCAATAATTTGTTTACATTTCTTTATTTGTGTGGAGTGGTCGCTCACACTTAATAATTAAACTCTTTTATTAAAAAAGCCCTATACTGCCATGCTTCACAATAATGATGATAAAGAAGTTCCAGTTTCTTCCATTGAGATACTCTATTACCTGATCTGTACTTGAAAGTCCTCGTTCGGAAGTACTTGACCCTATAAGGGGCCCAATATAGGGCATACTGCCAAGAAGTGAACTCCATCCTCCTCCTCATTTAGGTTACATAATGAACACAACTATGTTCTATTATGCATGTACCTTTTACAATTCAGATTTAGGAGTTCACCTCTACATTTCATGATTGCACTAATGCATTTTTTGTCTAAACTGTCGGTAGCATATTTCACCTCTTTGGACTGTACACTGTACAACCCGTGAAATGTTCCCCTAGCAGCCAAATCCTTACAATCTTCGAAAAAACTAGTCTTATAGCACTCAATCATTTTTGAAAGAACTGGACCCCACTTTTCCACCTTTAACAAATTATTTCCAGCGGACAGTTATATTTGCTGCACAACTCTTTCCATGCTTTACACCACAGTATGTCACTTTTTATTATTTCATTAGCTATTATTTTTACATATCTATCATCCGAGAGTTGCAATATTTTTTTAACATAATTGAAATTTAACTGTAGGATGTAACAATGCAGCAGATGACGTCCAGTTTCTAAATATATAAAATAATTTGGGGTATTCTAGGGTAGATAAAAAAGTTTTTTTTATAAAACATCTTGTACCTTTTCATCCTCATAGTACTTAAATCCCCAGACCTGCCCTCCAAAACTTACAATACTTCATATAATAGCATCAAATATATGTTTTTGATTATATGTATATAAACATTAAAATTTTATTTTTAACTTTGATAATGATTGAACAAGAAGTCCAATTTCTTTAATCAATAATCGATATTTTTCCGTAGTTTAAGCTTAATTTTTTAAAACTCCTATTAATCATATTTTTCTTTTAAGTAAAAAAAAAAATTTGTTTTCAGGGCGTTTTGTGAACCATTCTTGTGAACCAAATTGTGAAATGCAAAAGTGGTGTGTGAGTGGATTATTTCGTATGGCATTATTTGCCTTGCGTGATATCGAAGCTGAAGAAGAACTCACTTACGATTATAACTTCGCTCTGTTTAATCCAACCGAAGGACAACAATGTAAATGTGGTTCGAGTAAATGTCGTGGTGTAATCGGTGGTAAATCTCAAAGGGTAGCTGCATTACAAGGGAGTATACCTGCCTTACCTGCGACTCAAACAGATGAAAAACCTCCTGGACCAGGACCTGTTGGTCGTCCTAGGAAACCGAGAAGTTGTTGCCGACGTAAACCTACGAAATCTGAAGAAAAATCTAATACTGTAACTGTTCCACAGCAATCAACTAAAAATGCTAATACTAAAGATGTTAAGGTAAGTTGAAGGGAATTCTTTGGAATCCTTTAGTGTTGCATTGCATATTCTAGGGGAAATAAGTTTGATTCAACAATAATCATATTTTTTTTATTAATTGCAGTCAACTCCAAAGGAAAATCCCGATCGTAATGCACTTGCGACAGTTGCTATGAGGTTGACCAATCTTGCCCAAGTGAAGCTGCTTTCATCTCAACATAAAGCATTTGTACTCGCTCACAAATGTTTCCTGATAAGAAATTTAGAAAAGGTAAAAACATATTAATTCGACAGGGCAGTTTTGGCTTTGTATAAAAAATTAAGAGACACATATCACTAAAGCAATTATCATTTATCAGGTGAAAATAGTGCGAGAGAAATTAAAACAAGCAGTTAGAGGTAGTAATAATGCTGGAAACGATAATGGATTATCTGGCAGTGGAAATAGTAATTCAGGAAGTGGAAATAATTCGCTTAATGCCAATGGAGGAGCGGTATTTCTTACCCAACTTAATGCACTCTCATGTCCACGTAACATCAGAACAAGAAGATTAGCTCAGGCTGAGGACAATCCTGAAATGACAAAAACTGCCAAGTTGGCTTGCATACTTAAAGAATTGTACACTGCTGTTTCAACTGCTAAAGGTAATTGTATTTGAGTTTTTTTCTGGTTTTTAGAGGCATTCCATTTTCATAACTTCTTGTTTGTGGTTTTTGATTTTCAATACTTAGTAATATTAGTTCCTTGGATCGCTATTGTTTTACATAGGTTATATTTTCTTTTATTGCTGTAAATATTCTTTTAGAAATTCAGTTTTCATCGGAAGTACAAGTTTCTCTTGTATATAAGAAAAAGATTTTTAGAAAATGGAATCTGCATGCTGTGTTTGGGAGAGGGGGTATATGTGTATGTATGAGAAAGAAGTGCTTGAATTATCTTCAGCAATATGAGGATTCCATCGAAAACCCTGTTTATATTACCAACGCTTGTAGAATCCAATTTTCTTACAACAATAAAATGACTGTAACTGGAGTTAGTTTATAAAGTATGGAATCATTTGATGATGATATGATTCGCCTTGAAAACAAAATAATAAAAAATAAAATAAAAAATCACAGAAAATGCAGTCAAAATCCGTCAACCGGAAATGTGTGTCTTTACTTATAGTTTTCAGATTTTTGCGTTTTGTCGAAAGCAGATCCAACGCTTTTTTTTTAACTTTATATCTTTTCTACGCATATTTAGGCTTAAACTTTTGTTTTAATAACTTTTTCAAGAAAATTGATTTTCTACTTTGATGAACTGTAAAATTCCACATATGTATACATAAAATATTTGGGGTAATTAAAAAATTTCAAGTTTTGAAAATTTTTAAAGTAGAATTTGTAATTTTATTGTTTTGTTTTTTCTATATCTCAAACTTTCGGTTTCTATAGAGTAATCATCAGAAGTTATTTGTTGAGATTAAAATTAAAAAGAAAAGAAAAGCGATCTATATTTAAAAAAAGTGTTAATGTACTAGATATTTAATTAACTCAGGGAAGAGTAATTGCTCGGTTGATATATGTAACATAATCTTCAACAAACAGATCTATGATGGTCGCTTGAAATATATGTACATAAAAAAAAAAAATTACAAAAAAAAACGTAAAAAGACTGGATCGTTTTGTCAACATTTTATATTAGTTTTTGAATCTCCAGCGAAGTTATTGGTCACAATCTATCAACAGGAAGCTCGGTTAGCTTTACTGCAAGCTTTCGTCAGTTTTTCATTATCCACAACTCTATAGTTTCATTGTAATCGGAAATTATCTTGATCCATAATCCTATGGATTACACTAAAATTTTCAGACTATGATTTTTCATGAAAATTTGTATTTTTTCCAAGAAATGTAACCGTTTGAAGGGCTTTCTTCTCATGAACAATTTTTGTACATTATAAAATTAACAAACTCTGATTTCCCATATTGTGAACTTCCTTACTCTCAGTTTTGTATTTCAATTATTGTCAATTATTTTATCGAATGAACAATACATTTTTCAGATGAGGAAGGTGAATTATTGTCTTCAGCGTTTGTGACGCTTCCATCAAAACGTAAATATCCTCTATATTATCAACGCATACAGAATCCAATAGATCTTACAACAATAGAACAGAACATTGTAACCGGAGTTTATAAAACTGTGGAACCATTTGATGATGATATGACTCGCCTGTTTAAGAACAATGTTAGATGGCATGGTCGAACCACAGATTTGGGCATAGCTGCAACACGACTTCGTAAAATATACAATTTAGCCAAAATTGATTGTTTACAAAAGTTAGAAGAAACACTTGGAGCTCCACCGCCAGCTTCATTTATCCCACATCAAGAGGATCCAGGTTCGTTAATTTTGAGATTTATCATTAGTTTTAATTATTCATAGATGTTAATTTCTGTATTGTCATTTTCTAGGCGGAGAAGAAGAAGATGTTATACGTTGTATTTGCGGATTATTCCGAGATGAAGGCTTGATGATCCAATGTGAAAGATGCCTTGTTTGGCAACATTGTTATTGTGTTCGAGCAAATTCATCTGCTGAACAGTATTTATGTGAACGTTGCCATCCTAGGGATATGGATCTAGAGATACCTTCCCAAGAAGAACCTGATCCTACTAAACCTGGACAAGTCAATTATATAACACTTCTTAGAGGTGATATGCTTTTAAAGCAAGGTATGTTCCGGTTTATTTCCTCGCTTTTAAGCACATGTATGTTCTGTTTCAATATTTGCATGACCATTATTTTTTTTATATATATATAATTTTTAGGAGACACTGTGTATGTATTAAGAGATATTGTAAATGAAGAAAGTAAAACTATACCTAAAGCTAAACACACTTACAAAACCATTAAAAATTGGAAATACACTGATTGTGATATTTTCAAAATTGAAAGGCTCTGGAAAGATGAAAAGTAAGTATACCAGTGATGTTTTTCGCTTTATGTAATTATTATTATTCATTTCCATTAAGTAGTGAGTAATATATTTTTTTTTCATATTTGAAAATAGATCTCTTGTAGCGCCAAGCGACGATGCATTATTTCAGAGTACACATTATAAAATTAAAATACACAGAGAATAATAATGTTTCTATACATTGTTTTAGAGCATAAAATTTCGGGGAAGTATTATTGTTCAAGCGACCCTATTTACCTCATCATTCCATGTTGATTCTCGGGAGGTGTCGGTCTCTTAAGCCGAATACTGGATTTGGTCCAATCATTGTTTATCCTTTCCTACGAATCGTATTTAATGTTATTTTAAAAAGCAAACCCACTGTTTCATTTAATCTTATTTGAGTGTTAATCAAGGTGGAAAAACACATTATTTCACAAGAAATTGTGCAAAATATGTAGCTGCTCATTTATATTGAGTTGCTTAACAAACACAGCATACTAATCAATTCCATGAACATCTTTACAATTGTTCGAGTCAAAGTATAATGTATATTTAGAAAGATTATTAGAAATAATCAAAACACAGTCTATACACAGCATTCTTAAAAGATACACGTCATATAAATAATATTGACAAGATGAAAATCTCAAGTCTAAAAACAAGAAAACATTAAAACTATAACAATAGATAATAAGTAGAAAAGAGCCAGAAGCAAAAACAAAAAATTAAAATAAATAATATTTGACCAGTATGTCGTTCATTGACCATCAATAACAACAATTCGGTATGGTTGTTTCCTCCTCCCCAAGTACGAGATTTCGGGGCTTAAGAAGGAGCATCACTGAGTATAAAGATAGGCGACATGATCTTCTTTTTCTTTAATATTTTTAGTTAGACATCCTATTAATTAGGTTTATTTTTACTTTCTCTTACTCCTAGTAAGAGGAAGTATTGTAATCGTGTCAAATTTTCGATATCGAGTTTTCACCGGAAATATCCGTTTTGAGGTCCCCTGAGTCCAAAAAAGTGGTTTTTAGCAAATGGTCTGTGTGTGTGTGTGTGTGTGTGTGTGTGTGTCTGTGTATGTGAACAGCATAGCTCAAAAACGAAAAACCGTAGAAAACTGAAACTTAATATTCCGTTTAGGTATCACCATGCGATCTGACTGTGCGTTATCTGTTAAAATTCTTCAACCGGAAGTACCACTTTACTAGTTGACTTTTTTACTTTTTTGCGTTTTTCTTAAAAATGGCTCCAAGGATTTTCTTTAAACTTCATACATCAACTACATATACAAGGAGCTACAACTTTTATTTGAAACATTTCTCTGGGAAAATTGATTTAAGGGCCCTTCTGGGGGAGGGGTGGGGTTAGGTTACCCTCTAAAGTGCTATTTCAGGTTATTACACAATTCGGTCATTTAAATAATGTTAATTAGAATTAAATATGTTGTTGAAATTCCGAGTTTGAGAAAAATCGGAAAACCGGAAGTGCTTTTGTTTTAACACTTTACTAAATATGATTTTTTCACTTTTTCGCGATTTTCTCAAAAATGGCCCCGACGATTTTCTTGAAACAACACATATGAACTAAACATTCAAAGATCTACAACTTTTATATAAAACATTTCTCTGGGAAAATTCATTTAAGGGCACTTTTAGGAGAGGGGTAGGGTTTCAGCTTCCTCTAAAGTGGTATCATACTTGATTATACAACTCTATCATCCAAATGAAATTAATTAGAAATAAATAGTTGGCCAAATTTCCGGGTGTGAAGAAAATCAGTAAACCGGAAGTGCGCTTTTACTGAATAGTTTTTTTCAGTTTTCGACAAATTCCTATAAATTTGGTACACAAACTATAAAATTTGTCAATTATAATTTTGATAACTGGAGTAAGAGAAAGTTGTGTGAGTGTTTCACACCAGATTTTTTATTTTATGTTCATGTTTTGTTTTTCTGATGAATAAACGCCAATACTAATTTTGTATGTATATTTTCAACCTTATTATTGTTATTGTTTTTAATTAAAGAATATTCATTTATTTTGCAGGGGTGATCGGTTTGCATTTGGACATCATTATTTACGGCCACATGAAACTTTCCACGAACCAACACGTAAATTCTTTCCAAATGAATTGATGCGTGTACCACTGTATGAAGTAGTACCTGTAGAATTGGTTATGGGATTATGTTATGTACTCGATTTAAATACATACTGTAAAGGTAGACCATTAGGTGCTAGTACTGAACACATATACGTTTGTGAGTATCGTGTAGATAAAGCTGCAAGAATGTTTGCCAAGATACCACGGCCAAAACATTCAAACGTTTCAACTAAATCATATGCTTTTGAATTGTATGATCAACGACTTAAGCCGCAAAGGACTTATGCAGTAAGTATTTTCTTTTCTTTTCAAAAATACAGATTTTTCTGTTGTATTTCATTATATTTTTATGATTGTTAATTGTAGTTATTTTATTTTATTATGGCTGTTTCAACGTTTTTTAATATTTTTTTTCATATTCTCTCATACATTTTAATGGTTTTTGAATAGATGGTTTTCATCTTTGATGAATATGCTTTTGACTATATTCTTGTTCTAAAAGTAACATTTCATTCCAAGGAAGATAACATTAAAATTATTTTATTTTATCTTTATACACTAAATGAAACAGCTCATAACATAGTTACTTTCATAATGAATATAAAATAGACTCACTTTTTTGTTATTACCTTTAAAATTTTTCTTGCATTGTTATATAGTAATTTGAATAAAAATTCCATCAATATACGATAGAAAGTTATTTATATGGTATATTTTACAATTTTTTATCTTTAATAGCCTCATGGAATGGCAAAACCAGTCAGTAGTTCTAACAACAACAGCAGCAGTACTAGTGTGAGCAGAGGACGTGGCGGACGGAGTGCTCATCATGCTGAGGAGAATGCAACGTCTACACCTTCCTCTGTACATAAACAGACTGCAACCCCAACAATTAGTCAACAAATCTCTCAAACTCCTGTTATAGACAAGGTAATTATTATCTTTCAAAATTTGTTATTTTTCATTAAACAGACGCCATAATAAGCGTCGCAATAAATGAATTAATGGCATCATTTTTGAAAAGAAAAGTCGATATGATAACTCACACTAGTTTCTCTTACTATTTTCTCAAAATCTAACAGATTCATTTTCCTTTAAAATATAATTGTTATACCGCATTTAATTATAAATAATATATTGTTATTGGAACTGTAGAATAAATGGGGAAGAAGAGGCATATTCCTATCAGATCTTGGATTTTTTTTAATTGCCAATATGCCAGGAAAAATAGGCATTACTTTGCTAAATTTATTTAAATCTTCATAAATAATTAAAAATAACACTCACAAATTTTTTTAATTCCTGTTAACGAATTAAATAAGACGAAATTCTTCGGCAAAATTCGGAAAATGTTGGATACATAATATATAGCAAGCACTAGGGCCAGGGCCATGTTATATTTCTGGCCCCTAAATTAGCTCATATCAACAGTTGTGAGTTGTTCCACGTTAGAATTTCTAATTAAAACTCTGTCCAGCTGTTGCTTAGCGGATTTTTGTGTGCAGTTTTGTTTATATCAAAATAATAATCGTTCTTCCGTCATCTTTATAAATGCAAAACACTGTGGGTTAAGACCACATCAGTGGTTTGCTAGATACCTAGATATCGACGTTTCGCCCATAATGCAATGAACTTCTTCAGGATCGTCGTTTCACCTTTTAGCACCATTGGCTTTCAATGTGCGAAACATATGTTTCTAGCAATCCGAAAACTCAAGTGATTTTCTGAAAATGGCCGCGGAAACTATTATTTATAAATGCAGCCGTAAATAGATTTAATGAATGTGTGCGTCCACATCATTTATAATACAGTCTAATATCGTGTAGTACATTCTAAAAAGTTATGCGACAAAATCTGAATGTTGCGAGACAACTTTAATGCCCAAATAAGGCCTAGTAATTCGCGCGCACGGTATTTTCTTCACTCGGTTTACTTGGCTGTGGCGGCCAAATGCGATATATAAATAAAAAAACAACAAGCATACAAAAATTAAATATATTATTAAAATTCGTGAAGTTCGGCCAGAAGTAAGAAAACTAGTTTTTTTTTATTTTTTTTTTTTTTTTACTTCTGGCCGAACCTCACAAATTTTGATAATATGTACTCTAACGGCCATTAAACAACCAAACATTAAATAACAACATAATAAAAACAGAAACGAAAAACTTTAATATTGCAAAAAAAAAAAATTTGTGACAGTTAAATTTTACAAAAAGTTGAAAATGAAGTAAAAATAAAATAATCTTGTATATCAAATTAAAAATTAATAAATCCTTTCCTTTCAGAGAACAAGACAAAAAGCAAGATTAAACAGAATATTATTAAAACTTCTTAGTAAACTTCCATCAAAACAGCCTTTAGACTTATCATTTCTACTAGAACCAGGAAGAAGACAACGTAAAAAACCACCACTTTTAGCGTCATGAGAATGGATTCTGCCCTGATCATTGAAAAATAGTAAGAAGATGGAATTTTTCTAAACTTAATTTTAAATTTCTTTTTTAATAACTTCTTTTTTTTTTGTAAAAAAAAAAAAATAAAAAAAAAGGAAATGAAATTTAAAAATATTGCTGTCAAAGAAACAGAATATAATATATTTGTTACCATAGCGGTTATAGAAATTAATCCAAATTGAATAATATCCATTAAGTTTTTGTTTCTTTTTCATAAAAAAATCAAATGGATTTATTTTATAAAATAAATGTAAAAAATATTAATTAAAAAACAAATAACCACTCTTTTTTTAAGGTAAATTAAATTGAAACTATTTGTAATATATACTTTTGCACACAAACAAGAAGAGTATGTTTATATCTTTTATTTATTTTGTACATTTAGACTCCTTGTATATATAATTAATAAAAAGAAGTTAGGTTTTGTGTATAAAAATAAAAAAAAAATGTTTAACAAAAATAAAGATATTTTTTGGTACAAATATTAATATATATTATTATATAAATTTAAGAAACAAACAAACGAAATAAATAGAATCTTTTTTAAATAATAATTTTATTTCGTTTAAATAATCGTATGGATAAAGTTAATTTTCTCTTTTGTGTGGGGGGGGTGGCCCCCTCTCTTGTCTTGGGGAAAACTCTTGTGAAGTAGTCGATAAAATATAGTGAGAGGCTTGTAATATTATTTTTTATTAATTCGTATTGTTTTAATTTTTAAGGCTATTTATGACAGTGGACATTTTTATTTTTGTTATAGTGTCCTAATTTTTAATTTACTGTATATCTTTGTAAATAATTTGAAAAGAAACTCACATTTCGAGCTTACTGTTAGCTGTTTTTCATTTTTCCTTTTTTTTTTTCTTTGTTATTGCACGCTTTTTATTGTAGATAATTTAGCAATTGAAAAAATTGATAAAGATTAATAATCTCAGCTTTTGGTGTCTTCCTCTAAAAGCAAACTTTTTTTTTTTTTTTCATGAATTATCAATTAATATTGAAACATTTTTGTAAATAGTGCAAATATTTATATTTCTAATAAACAAAAAATAAAAAAAAAAAAAAATTGAAAAAAAAATTATTAATATTTCTTGTTTTTTAATTGTACATTGTTAAGAATAACTTAGTACATTTATGGTTATTTCATAAAATAAACAATAAAAATAATTATAAACTTAATTGTTATAGTTTTGTACATAGATATTTTCATACAAGTTCTCTATTTTCAAATTGATTTATATAATAATATCTAGATAATATCAGTTTTGCCTTAGTTCTTTTATCCCTTTTCTGGAATAAAACAAAAATAATAATAAATAAAAACATTAAAAAACAAAAACTGTTGGTTTACATCCCTATATAATGTGAGAATCGTCGATTTTACAATTAAATATATTAGTTAAAATATGAAATGTTCACATGAAACTTTATATTCACATTATAACTTTAAATATATAATATACTGGATACCAAGTTTATAGGATCTGCAGTTTTTCTCAAAAATTATGAACAGATATTAAAAAAAAATTAAATGATATATTTCTTTGTGTTTTTTGCGTAAATTAAATATGGCCAGGATTTTTATATATATATAAATTGAGCCATGTTTTGGCTGATGGTTGTTGACAGTGGTCAAAGAAAAAAACTTTTCTAAAGTTTATTTTTCGGCGTTTCGGAAGAACACCTTCTTCAGGGAGAAATTTGGGAATGGAGTTATATAATAAAACTTTATTACACAGGGGGATTTTCAGTTAGATGCAGGATTGCCAGAATTATTTACTTTACGTTAAACGTACGCTTTCAAACAAATGAATTGTTTCGTTTGCATACAATCTCTCTCCAAGTGCATCTATATTAAGTGCAAATAATAATTTTAGGCAGGAAACATTTCCGTTCAGGCAGAGGATGCCCCATTTCTCTCACTCATAGAATTTTTTCAATCCGTCAATTTCTTTAGGTATCAAGTTTATTTATTTATTTATTTCATTTAAAATTGTATGGTATACTATAACATTCTTGCACTTACAAATCTGTTGCATATTCTTAACCTATATTGAGATAGTTGATAGCTCTTTTGATTTATATACATCTTTCTTTTATATATATATTAATTGCAATGAAGTACCTCTCCTAGGTTAGCTTTTTCAAATTTTTACCCTTGTCGAATCTATTGTGAGCTTTCCGAGTCAAAAATTTGTGACCACCAATCCTACTCCACCTCCAAAATAAATCACTTTAAGTGCAGCCTTTGCACTTAGGAAACTTAAATGAATATAGATAGGTTGAGATAGATTGAATTTGAGTTTGTTTTTTTTTAGTATGATCTGAAGGAGGGTGACCGAACGGGGTCTGGATTGCTTTGAAAAGTTCCAGTTACATTTAGTTGGTAGGGCTAATTTATTTTTCGGTACAGTTTAAAAGGGACTCTCTCATTTCTCGGCAACGTCATTTGCCAAATTTAAATATATACAGAAAATTAACGGCGAATTTGTTCTTTACTCGTTGTTTCTGATTTTGAAATAACACTAATTAAGAAATTAAGTCTAGTTTTTGAAGGCCCTTTCTTTTCCGCTTCATGCTAATAATAAATTTCTTTATTGAACGATAAAATTTCTGCATATTTTTTTTTTGTTTCACTGAAACCGCTTGATTTTGCGGCTACTGTCCGGTTTGGGGTAGATTTGACACTCTCAAAACATGCCGATAATGGGAGAATGCCAGAGCCCAATATCATAAAAAGAATCTCCGACATTTTCTAGCATTGAGGATCAATTTAGATTCAAATTTCAGGAGAATGAAGTCAATAATGATTGTTTTAGGGGCGTTCTAAAAAAGTCTAAAGTCAGTAAAAATTAAAATCAGATGCATTATATAAAGCGTCTCCCTTACGGCTATAATTTGAATCATTTTATTTTTATTTTTTTTAAGGGGAGTCAGCAAAGGTAGTCGTTAGCACTCGAAGCATTCTTAGTGCACTGGTGGCCTCCGTCTCATAGGCAACACTGCCTGGACTCGAATCTGTAACTTCCACATGCTAATCCAGCTCGCTACCATTGAGCCAAATCCCACCCCTTCCTATCTACTTAATGATTGATGTGCATTATTTCATAACCTAGCAGGATATAAATCTTCTTGGAGTTATTATTTTTTAAATTTAACCACATTACAAGGAATTCATTAAATTGAATAATTAGCATTTTTTGGATTCATTCACAGTTATTTAATAATTTTTTTTATTTGTAAAATTGGGTTATTTGCAGCAAAGGTTGTTTTCTATCTGATTGGTTGGTTGTCCTGGAATGATTTAAGATTTGGTCTACCATATGCATACCCCTTTTCTTTTTCTTGTTTCTTTTCCATATCTTTTATCAAAATCTCATTTTTAGCAGAAATTAGAAATACTGATTTTCACTATCTGATGTTTCCAGCAGATTCATCTATCAATCAGTGCTTTCTCATTCTTTGATGGGAAAAGTAAAACTAAATTGCGGCATATCTAAAAAATACTTAATTTCATTTTTAGTTCCTTCATAAAATACTAAAGAAACATGTCGCTTAATTTTTTTTTATATATAGTTTTTGTGAAAAACTGCTATCCCTATAAACTTGAGCCATTCTGGGTAAAAAAAAAATGAGTACAAAAAATGAAATAATTAAGAAAATGTTAAATTTGTGTGTTAAATTATTTTTAAAAAATAAAAGATAGTACTCAAAAAGAAAGAAATGATTGGTATTTGTTTGTTTTTTTATTATTACTACTTTTTTAATATTTCTGTAAAACAAAGATAAAAGATAAAATTTGTATTTGTAAAAACATTATATGATTGATCGACTGGGCTTAAAAAAAAAAATTGTCAAAAATCCAAAAATACGTGCAGCTTAACATGCTTGCTGTGGTAATCTTAGATCTGTTTTATATTTAGATTCAGCAGTTTTTACTTTTAAAATATGTGAAAACTTTCCTAAGTAAGTGAGTTTAATTTTTCTTTTATTTCTTTCAAAATTTTTGTTCTTTAGGAATTACAAATAATTCAAAACTATTTATTATTTCTGTAATGTAAGAATGCATTTCTCTAATTACGCTGAAAAGAAAATTAAAATGCTAGTCATTTAGGTACTTCCTCTTTTGTGATGAAGGTTTATAAACCTTATAAAAAGAAAATCACTTTGTACATTTAATATTGTTTATTTATTTTCTTCTTTTTCAAAAAATCAGAAAACAAAAAGAAATGACACTAAAGAAAAAAATTCACTGCTTTCAATTCACTCGCATTTTAAAAAAACAGCACGACATATTTTTATTTTGCTTAATCTTATGTAATAATGTAATTATTTTTTAATTTTAAAAATCTATAAATAAAACTTTTTATGTGCCAGACTTTTATGAATTGTAAAGAAATGAAAGAAATTAAATTTAATATTAAGACAAATTTTTCTTGTTTCTTTATTAATTTTGTTTGTAAATGAAAAAATTAGGCTTATTATATATGTATTAAAACAACATCAGCATGAAATCTACACTGGTCAGAATTTATATTCCTTATCTTAGCAGCATAATTTTTATTTCTTTAATTGCCCAGAATATTTTTTGCCTCAAGAACAAATTATTTATTTATATTTTTAAATAAAGAAATCTTGTGTTTTTTATTAATAGTGAAATTTTGTATAATGTTCAGTTAATATTTAAATTGAATCTTCATAACATCTGCTATTGAACTCAAATTATTTTTATGTTAAACTGTTTTCTTATAACTGGTGGCTCAAGTTTTACAGGATTAGCAGTTTTTCTTGAAAACTATGACTGAAAGAAAAATATTAAAACTATATGTTCCCTATATGAATTATAGGATATATCTCTCTATAGAATTATATGGCAACAAAAATTTCAATTGAAGTTTCAGTAACCCACTATAGATACAACCTTTTTATTAAATGGAAATTTGACCCATTAAGCTAATGATTTTAATTTTTGTTTTTATTAGAACCTGTTACTTCTCTAGTATGTGTTATTTATTCAATGAACCACTCCATAGAATTATAGCTATTGCCTAGATGTAGATAGTAGAGAGAGTCAATTCCCTTACGACCTAGGAGATCTGTTGTGGCTTCCACATCCTGCCAATGTTTGGGGGTCTGTGTGAAAATGTTAGGCTTATCAGTGGATGTGAGTTTATGTTTTGTACGAATGTGTATGTATGTATGTATTAGAAATTCCCTGTAGATACACAAATGGTTGTTCATCTCAACTCTCTTTGCAGGCCGTATGTGTTACGTTTGGTTGTTAGATAACGACCAAAACTCTCTGAAGAAATGGCTAGTGCACCTACCCTCTATAGGGATAGGTGCGCCTTTTTGGAATACTAACGGCGTGCATATCTTGACAGAAGAAACATCCAGTTTGTTTTCAGTCTCTTTTGTTTTTGAATTCTATAGTAGTGAACGGTATGCCCCGGCTGGAGATAAAGAATTGTGTTATAGTATTTCGTATGCAACTTTTTGTAGCGGTTTTGTTTATATTTTTCAATAGTGATATGATAAGATCAATGATTTTATACAAAGTCCTTGATGAAATTGGAAGTCTTTATTTTGAGCCGTTTAGATTATTATTCAGGTATTAGGTCCCCCTCGCCACAACCACCACCTGTTTGGTCTTTCAAGGCAAAGATGCTATACGATCTCTAGCAGCGCAATACAACCTTGACATCTTCGTCCTCATCTCATGTTCTCTAGCAGAGGACATGGGTCAAGAAGCTCAAAAATCATTGGAGCTTGTCCACACAGAGTACAAGTTGGGTTTTCCCTAACTTCTATCCGATAGAGATGGAAGTTGAGGTAGTCATGACCAGTCAGGGCTCTGAAACATGCTACTGCATCTCTTCTTGGTATTAGTTATTATTTAAAATAATTGAAACTTATGCATGTAAGTTAAAAATATTTATTTTTGTAATGTTGCTTAAAAAAAAAAAAAAATCAGATACTAGTGTCGAAAGACTAATTTGAAAAAAAAGTTTAGTATTGGGCATCTGACGTTTCTGACGACACTTTGTTTTTGTTTGTTTGTTAATTCTAGAGAAGAAACTAAGGGAACCTATCTTTTGAAAGTTTCTATCTGTTATAGTGTCATGAAAAAGATGATCTTATAAAATTAATGCCAACTGTTATATAATATATATTTATTTTCTATTGTATATTTTTAATTAATTAAAAACTAAATCATTGTAAATAATAGTTCAGTTTTGCACATTAAACAAAAATGTAAAAGAAAAACTAAGAGACACAAAATAGATTCTTTTTTTATTTAATTTTTTTTTTATAAAATAATTATGATTTATGTTTTAACATTAATGTCAGTTATTCGTCAAAAGATTATAATTTTTTCTTTAAGTCCAAAAACGATTTTATTTTACTTCTATAAGCATGTTTAAAAGTTAATTTTTCGGTTTTTTATAATTATAAATTCAACAATATTCACATTAAGTAAATAGCCAGAAATGAGCTTCTTTTTTCCTATTTCATTTTTTTCAATTTTCTCCATATATTTATCTTGATAGAATTTATCATTGAATTGTCAATTTAATGAAAAATGAAATTTTAAAAATTTAATGAAATTGAAAATAGTGTGTATTTTATTAGTTATTATTATTAATAGAAGATTAATTAATTTTTTATTTGGCAACAAAAGAAATTTTGATTTACCTAAATGATACTCTCTACAAAAAAAATTCTGTAGCATCACGTAACATAATGTTGATTGAAGAAATATATATGTTAATTTTAGATTTCTTGTTTTATTTTAAATATCCTTGTCTAATCTGTCCGAAAAGATGCAGTTGGGTACCCATCAAAGCCGGCCTAAGGCATCTCGGAGGTGCATCACATAGGGTGCTCCGCGCTCAAGAGAGCCCACGACTACTCTAATGAAGTACTAAAAACAAAATGTTTAATCAGATGTATCTATTAGTTGGCCCATCGGCCAGGAAGTATCCAAGAAAACACAACACAAAGTGTTTTCTTGGATCCTACCTGGCCAATAAGCCAACTAACTAATAGATACATCTGATCATTTCTAACGGCCAACAATTGCTACAATTTTACAAAATGTTTAATATTCCAAGAATGTATGCATTTTTATACTTTATTTTATAAAGTTATGTAAAAAATTGCAACTCCAAAAATAAAATCCCTGGTTACTACGAGCCTTTAAGAGCTTTATTATTTAGTTTAGTAATCTGGGATTAATAAAAGCTGGAAAGTTTCTTACTTCTTTTCTCACTACAAACAGTAGATCTAGGATAGATTACTTAGATTGACCATGGGGGTGGGTCTTGACCATTCCGCCAATAGAGGCTTATTGTGCCTATCGTTGTAGGTCTAGTCAGATCTAGTTTAAGTTCCATAAAGTCAATACAGAAGAATGCCATGAACCATGGCAAATTAATTATATTAAATTGTATATTATTGAAATATTGATTAATTTTGGAAAGCAATCCCAATCCCTCTTTTAACTTTAATAAGATAGTTTAAAGATATTTGGCGTGAAGGTCCATCCTTCAAGCTTCCATGGTCTACCTCTTACAAAACACTATTATTTTGAAAAAGAAGAAGCTAAATTTAATTTTTATAGAACTCTAAACATTCATTAATTAACTAACCATCTCTATACATAAAAATTCAGCATCCGTATGTTTGTGGCCGCAAAACTCGAAAAATAGTCGATGGATTGAATTGAAATTTTTGCACAACGTTGCATTTCTATATAAGAGTGTTTATACTTTTTACTCCGAAGTCCCCTCGAAAAATGGGAAATTCCGAGCGTTTCGCGAGGTTGGCAGAAATAGACAGAAGCAGTCGCGTTGCGTTGGTGGTGCGATCTCTGAACCTCTTTCTCAACTACTTTTGTGTACCTCTCACCGCCACAACTCTCGGAACCTCATACCATGCTCGCGCAGTTTGCTGCGCTGGCCGAGTTAGTGATGGTGTAGTTTAATGTAATAATACTTTTTATTATTGTCTGTATTTTTTGTTTATCGGATTTTTTGCATATATCGGAGCATACATAACAGCGTTTTTTCAATTAGGTCAAACCGATGATTTTGTAAGAACTTTGATGTATGCAGACATTCCGACTTATTATACTTGGAACCAACACGAAAGAATTTCGAAAGAAGGAAGAGAAGCAAAGCAGTAGTTGTACAACCTGGAATATTTTCATCGAATACTATACATCCGAATGCTATATACACTACACATCCGAACCACGCAGATGGTTTTTATTTACGTTTGCTTCTGATTACCGTTCGTGGTCTAATATCATTTATACACTTGCGAACAGTGGATGGAATAGAATATAGAGTGCGTACGAGGCCCGTAATTTGCTGGAAAAAGACAATCATGGGGATAAGTCAATTGAAGATTCATCGGCTACTTCTAATCCATTTCAAATACGTGCGCTGTTCGCAATTATTTTATCTACATGTTTCCCATCACAACCACTACAATTGTGGGAGAAATACAAAGACTACATGGCCGAACATATTCTGCACAGAATGCGTCAAGAAACACATAATCTTGGCTTGGATTTCACAGAAGAAATATACAATGAAACGCTAATATTCATTGAGGATCATTGTCTTGCAATGTGTGGCAAGTAGTTTGCACGATTGGGTATAACAGCACCGAATAGGTCGATCAATGCAACATTCGAGAGAGAACTGCTCAGAGAACAATCATACACCAGAATTGACTTTCAGCTGTTCGTCCAAAAAAAATCCACTGAAACTGCTTCAAAAACCAAAGATAGCATTTGATACAGGCTGTGGCCAACCAATCCGGTGGATTGAAATTTTTGGACGCTCCATGTGGAACTCGAAAAACGTTCTTAATTTCCTTAATCCTGGCTAAAATCCCTTCAAATGTCCATATTGCGTTAGCACTGGCTTCTTCAGGTATTGCTGCTACGTTGATGGAAGGAGGAAGAACAGCTCATTCAGCTCTTAAACTGTCACTAAACATGCACTTCACAGAAAACCCAATATATAACATATCCAAAACATCAGGAATGGGTTAGGCTCTTCGGGCGTGCAAAATGAGTGTACAATGACTCACAAGAAGTCATTGGAAGCATTAGACCATACATTGAAAAACATCGAAATCAGGTTCCATTTGGTGGAGCATTGGTGTTAATATCCGGTGACTTAGGCAAACGCTTCCAGTGATACCTCGCTCAACACCAGCTGATGATTTGCATGCCTGCTTGAAATATTCAACTCTTTGAAGCACAGTAAAAACAATTCATTTAACAACGAATATGAGCCACAATTCATTTAACAACAGCTGCCATATCTTCAAGACAATTACATGAAGTCGATAACAGCACTGCACCTACAAATCCAGAAACAGGAAAAATCATTCCCATCGAATTTCTGCAAATTGTACATTAAAAAGAAGAATTAATAGACAAGGTATTCGAAAGCATCGAAACGAATGATCAAAATCACGCATGGTTGGGCGGAAGAGCCATTCTGGTGGCTAAAAATATCGAAGTACTCGATATGAACGACATCTTTGTTTTCTTGCAGAATCTATGTTAAATATAATAATACTTCTACGTACTTCCCTAATAATTAAAATCAGACTGAGCCACAGCGAAGCGTGGCCAGGTTTAGCTAGTATGATTATAGATAGTAAGTTGATAGTACTTTTATAATTTAACAAAATATTTTTAACATTCAGAGGAGGGTGCCTCGTACACTACTCCTCCGCGACTGACAAGGTTACGTTCAAATATAAATTATTAAGCTAACACAAAATTAAATTCAATAACTGTACTAACACAAAATGAAATATCTGAAAATAGAAGAAGTTAACATTAATGTTCACAAGACTTCACTAAAGTATTCAATTACATCAATTAACCAAGTACTGAATTATGTTACAATAGCATATGGTCATCTCGAGCCGGAATATGAACCACCTTGCCAATCGCAATGTTATTTGTGGAGGATTGAGTGCCCTCGCTGGTGTATTTGCCATCTTTTTAAAAACTAAAGTAATCTCCACGATCAATAATTATAATCGATGAATCACCAAAACGAGCAGTCCAATTCTGAAACAAAGATCTTGCAACAAATAAAATGCACAGACATTTGACATCAATATCACCTCCATCCAATCAAACTATCTATGCATGTGTAACTAGATATAATCCTCCGAAGGAGGTAGTGGACCTCTCAAATCAATATATGTAACACTGAATCTTTGATATGGTTCCTGGAAATCTTGGAGTATTGATTTGTTATGTCTTATTATTTTGACACATTCACAGTTTTCTATCACTCTTCTGAATTACGTCGAGTCACCGGTCGTGTTTAATAAAAAGACCTTTTGAAGAAGAAGAAACTATATTTATTTTTTATGTCACATTGATTAATATAATTAACATATGATTATATAGTAACTAGATGGTAATTTTTATAATTTAACTAAAAATATTTTTAGATTCAGAGGAGGGTGAAACACAAAGTTCACAGTATATAAGTTTTTTTGGAGGTAGGTCAGGGTAGATTAAGAAACTTCACATTATTGCCAACGTTTCGGAAATATATATTTCCTTCATCGGGCAAATACTACATACAACATACAAAAAAATTGAATTGAATAATTACAAATCTGGAGGGACTGTTTCCAAATTTATATATATAACGCCCACCGCCCTTACTGACTTCTCATCATTCGGCGCCTTGCAACCCAATATAATCTGCTCGCGTATTCGGGATAGTCCAAATCATTCTTCTGTACATCTTCCACACCTACACCACGAAGCAGGTGCTGGGCGTCCATATCTTCAATTCCGCATAGAGGACAACTAGGGCTGTCCACTACTCCAACGCGGAACAAGTGGGCCTGCAGAAAATCATGCCCCGTCATCATCCTGAAGGCTGCGACATTTCATCACGCGCAGTCCTGTGGAAGGGGGTAACGAGAAGACTACCTCATGACTTTCGCTCAGCCTGGCTCACCTGCCTCGCTCTTAAGCAGCTCCTCACTCGGGATTTTAAGACGCGAAATTTGGAGGGACTGTTTCAAAATCTCAACTATAAGCCATTCTGAAATTTGTTTCAACAACAGAAGTTCGGTTTATACCAAAGAAGGACGCTGTCTCAAACCTGAAAGCCTAGATTTCCTACTGTTGAATTAACTTCTTTGCTTACCCTCTTTAAATGCGCGCGCATGTGAATGTTCTTGTGTACTTATTGAGAGGGTAAATCTTCGTGTTATTAGGATGGGATATCCTGGAGACGCTCTCATCCCCTTCCCTCTCCCAAGGAATTTGAAATGACATCATAGCTTTTATTGAAACCATGAATATGAGGGTGCCGGTATAGTGTGCGCTCTACCACCCTAATGATATCTATTTTATAAAATATGTGCCCTAGTCTAGTAGTACAACCTTAGTAGAGTAAGGCCTTCAGTAACCTCTTCTCCCCGAGGACCCCAAAAAATCACTTAGCCGGTCAAACTCGAAAATAAGTGGATCACTATTTTCTCGCGCCGATGTCATGAGGAACAACCATAACAAAGTTCAACCGTGATATTAAATGTTTTGGAAATAATTGTTTTAATTTGAATTTTTGTGGTGGAGTGCATATTCAACCAGACCGATAACGGTAGTGTGCATACTATACCAGAATTATGACGGAAAACGCACACTATACGAGTACCAGTCTTTCGGAATGGGATTTTTCTTTTCTAATTATGCTGATCACAAATGCCCCTCCCCAGAAAAAGCCTGATCTCTAAAAATTACTTCCTTATTCTTGGAGCTCTGTGATTTGATCTCTAATGTAATTTCCCGGTGAAAACTCTATTTAGAAAATCTGCCACGATATAATATTTCTTCTTAAGTAGCAAGAGAAAATAAAAAGAAATGGAGATAACCAAACATAATGATTGTCAAAGAGTGCTGTATGAGATGCATTTAATTATTTCAATCCTCGATCTTAATGTCTCAGCGCCTTTTAATCTAACACCCAGCGGTTATTTCAAGAATTTATTTTGAAGGTATTACCTTCTTTTTGGTTAACTTTCGTAAACTGTAATCAGACTTTTTCCTCACTGGTATCCCTTATCTATTCTATTTCCTTTGGTGTTAAACTATTTCAAAAGTGGCATTTTCTTAACTCATATCACTTGCTTTTCTCAAAAGTATTACACTCTATTTCTTAAAAAAAAGTCTGCATTTATACTGATGTATGTCCCATACAGTTTTGATGAAATATTCCAAACACATTACTGAGTTCAGTGAATTACAATATTGTGTAATAGTTTTATATTTTCCAGAGTAACCAAAATGACTACCAAATCAAACAAAGTTTGTAATTATTCCACAATTTCAAGATAATTTCGTTAAGAATAGTAAAAAAAAAATTGTTTATTTGTTTTTTTTAAATTTTAGATGTATAAAACAAAACCACTTGAAAATTTGACAATAGACATAGAAGAAGATGGTATCTCAAGGAAGGTCCCCGCTTTAGTAAGTAATGAAATAACACATTTTGCCAAAATTATGTTCTTATTATTAGCTTCTTTTTATTGTAATTTTAGATTATGCGAATGGGTTGCTTACAAATTCGATTCAGAATAGAAGAGTGATCCACTCTTTTTGAGTTTGACGGTTAAGGGTTTTTTTCTTCCGAGAACGCTCTATTGACGGCATAAGAGATTATAAAAGGTCGGTAAAATTTTTGAAAAATAGTCAAAAATAATTCCCGCAAAATAGTTTAACTTTCTAGTAAATATGATTTATATATTTTGCGTTTTTAACTTCTTCTCCTCTTGTTAATGAGGGGAAAAATGTATTTTAAATTTTCAATTAGTGGATAGGCAAATTGTAGCATCATTGTGAGGTTTCACTTGTATACACGGTTCTTTAAGGTAGGAGCATTACTATTCACTACACTGAAGGGACCATCATAACTCGAGTTTTACAAGACTGGAAAATGCTTGATATGGTTTAAAAATTAAAACACTAAAGTAAAATTGAGTTATGAAAGAAACACTTCAGAAGCATGTCATAGTGGCGTTGCCCTTACACTTTCTAGAATCTTTTCAGTATGTAGCGTTTCTATTTCTGGAAATTTATTTTACATTATGGAAGTTTTGATTATGAATGTTTCGGAACCATTAGTACATTAAAACTGAAAACATAAATCTTAAGTAGAAGAAGGGACTGAGTTTTATTTAGTTTCGAAAAGGGAGTTAGCGCTAGTTCAGCCCTTCCTATTGTAATAGTTCGATTCGAAAGTGATACGTAACAATATAGTAAGTAAAAACGATTCCAAGTAGCCATCCAATTTTAAAAGTTCAAAGTAGACTGGAAGCAGTGAGTCATTTTTTAATACAGATGGATCTGCAATGCTGGATCATAGCATGCATATTTGTTTGTGTTGTTCCTGACCGGTTTCGGATTTTCATCATTGTCAGAGTATCTAGTTCATGTAGAGAGGTGACTTCAACTTACTGTTTCTGTTACGTACAACACTTGTTTCAGCAAGGAATAGGGGCAAAAGAAGATTGGTTGTGCAAAAAGTAATCATCATGTTGTGCGTAACAGAAACATTAAATCAGTCAACTTTCTACACGTACATGATAGCCTTATTATGACGATGGCTGAAAATCCGAAACCGGTCAGCAACAACGCAAACAAATATGCATGCTACCTGATAAAATCCGAGATGAAATAAGTATTTTTATTAAGTAAAACCTTTCTTTCCACATAGCTTAATTCTTTTTGTGGTCATCGACTGGTGTCAGAGTTCGCTAATTCAAGGGATATCATCACAACATATAATATGCGGCTGATATTGATTGGTATTCTCACAGTGTTTGCCAAAATATTTTCTAAATGAGCGAACGCTCAGAACCGGTTCGTGACCACAGACAAAGAAGGGCAAGGGCAAAATCTTTTCACCAGGACCCAGTCATCTATATAATAATTATTTTGTTTTTTTATACAAAGCCTTTCTAATTAATGTTCAGTTTTTTATTGTTTAATTTTTTTAATAACATTTTTGTAGAGTAGTTATTTCATTACACCACGTTCTCCAATACAATTCACTGCTCCACCAAAAAAGAACAAGCAAGGTCAGTTTTTATTAGGGGCAAAAGAAGATTGGTTGTGCAAAATGGTAATTTACAAATCAAATCTGGAATGGTTATTGAGTCTTCCGCATCATAGGTAAATTCATATTTTTAAAATAAGGATTTACTGTTTCTTGTATTAAACATTATATTATTCAATTAATTGAGTTTCATTTTATTTATAGATTTTGGTCGCAAGTAGTTTATGGAAATGATACTTGGGATGCTGTGATATCTTTTCTTCAAGAAGGTTATCCTTTTTATTGTTTAGATAATTTAACAGAAGATGAAGATATCCAAGAAACCTATTACATAATAATGAATTTAGTTTTTAAAATATTTGCTAGGATTTCTACACAAAAAGAATCTAAGGTAAGAAAAAAAATTCCTAATAAAATTTAATAACATTAATATTGTTAAAATTAATTGAAGAAGTTTTAGAGAAATTTCCCACCTCCCAGGGATATATTTTTTTTTGTAAACCGATATTGAAAGATTTCCAAAGATTTCAAAATTGTGATTTCATTTACTAAAGAAATCTTAACGCTGAAACTGTTAAAAGGAAGACAAATATATTTGCAATTTACTTAATGGAAAGTGAGACTTACGATTAGATTAGATTATATTGAAAAGGAAGTGGCAGGGGCTTCATACCATCGCGACCTGCATGGGAGGTTAAGTGGATTATCAATGGTTATAGCACGCCC
Organism: Triatoma infestans; assembly: GCA_011037195.1. NCBI lineage: Eukaryota > Metazoa > Arthropoda > Insecta > Hemiptera > Reduviidae > Triatoma > Triatoma infestans. Next base: position 45,457 of record JAAEAF010007318.1, read on the forward strand.
TCCAACCTCCCCTTTCTAAGCAGGCCTAGCAAAGCTGAAAGCAGCTCTGTCATGAAGTTCATGGCTTCGAGATTGCTTACTCCAACTGAAGAAACATTGTCCTCATCAGGCCGGATTACTCACAAAGAAATGTACCAGGTTTTCTTCCTCGGCCTTACAGAATTGGCACATCGAGTTGTCTGCAAGTAGTAGCTGGTGCATATGCCTATTCAGCCTACGATGCCCCGTTAGTAGACCCACTATTAATCCTTATATCTTCCGACTATGGTTTAATAGGTCCCTGGTAAATTTAGGCAAGTGTTTTTTAATGAAGAGTTTTGCATGCCTGACCTGGTGTTCTCTCCCACAATTGCAGACGCTGTTCTTGTATCTAACCTTTGAATAGAACTTTGGATCAGGCTCCTGGGCAAACCGCGGAAGGATTCGGGACCTATAAAAATGTCCTTCGAGCCTTCTCTCGCTTGAAAATCCGCCATCTCGTTGCCAAGAAACTCTGCATGTACCAGGATCCAAGCGAGTGTCAGCTTATTCCGAGCACTCACTTCGGTTAGGGCCATTAGACAATCCCATACCACTTGCGAGACTAATTGTGTGAGGAAAGTCCTTCAAGATAGCTTAGCTATCGGAGTATATGGTCAATTTCCTTAACCCAGAGATCTATAACGCCACCACTTCGGCCTGAAAGACCGTGAGCTTTTTTTCGTAAACTGCCCATATTTTGAGAGACTCGGGAACATGAAATATTTTCTTTCTCATGTGTAACTTACAATTGAAATTGATGATAGGTGTATTGACTGGACACAGTTTACACAAAATATGCAGGTTGTCTTGTCTTTTGTGTCAGAATTTTGTTGACGTGGAGTCAGGGAAGCGGTGTATAAAGCATCTAGGTTAGTGCTTCCGTTACTGCAGTCCTAGGTTTTACATATTTAGGAAGGTGTTCAAATTGTAGTATATGTACTGCCGAAGCGAGTACTATTTGTAAATCAAACTCCTTGCTATGACTTGTGTTTATAAGCAATAAAGATACATACATACATACATATTTAGGAAGGCAGCATTCTCAAGGGAATGCTTAGGGAAGTTGGAGACTAAGGACACTTAAGATATTGCAGTCAGACCGGTAGATTGTTGGGAGAGGCCACTTTAGAAGTAGCTTTTTTGGATGAGGGACAAGAGGCAAATTGGCTTAGATCTTGCCTTCGGGCTCCCATTGATAATAATAGTACTGAATACTTTTTTCCTACGCCATGACTTCGGCTATTCAGCCATTCTGTGTCCCGCGGCCAAATTTAATATAGACTGCGCTGGCGACTGATGTTCGTTTAGTTGGATATCCAGGGGTCACGTGAGATCAATCTCGGACGCGAACAACTTCACCCTCCCCAGTACTGAATAGTGAGATATACTATCATTCAGAATATTTTGTTTGCTTATCAGGTCACCCTTTATTTTTTATTTTATTTTTTTTTTGCATCGACTTATAAGTCTTTCAGCCAACATCTTGTTTGTACTTCCATCCATTATATATTCCTGAGGAAAAAGGACGAAGGGTTGTACATTTTTTTTTATTTAAACTAATGAGTTTCTTCTCTCTTTTTAGCCAGATATTAAGGTTTTAGCTATAAATGTTAAAAATAAAATCCTGTTCGGAGTATTGACGGTTTTTAATTTTTTTTTCCTTTCTTTCTTGTTTATGATAGTAATATTTCCAATGTTAAATTTTGCGTGCATATTTTATTATAACTTTTGCTGAATAAATATTAAACAATCTCAGGAATGAAACTGGTAGACAGACTATATTTTCTTTTCATACAGCTGACGTTTACAGCTTACCCGACTTTTCCTGGACGTAACTACCAACAAGAATCTGCAAGTGCAGAAAGGGTTCTAAACGACGCCACGTAGTTGGCATAGATAGGTCATAAAAGTGAAGTTTTTCAGTATTTATTTATTTTATTTCAAACCTATTTTATTCTATTTTACAGGAGAATTGGATTGGTGATAAAAAATATGGAAGTTTATTGTATAATTATACAATTTTATCTGTGCCAATATTTCTTGATTTGTGTGTAATTTTTGGTGTATTTAATGCTGAAGAAGTTAAAAGAATTATAGTAAATTCTTTTGAAGCTCAACCATTATATAAGGAAGATTTTAATAATTCAGTACAACACATCAAATCTGTAAGAAATTTAGATCTCTAGAATTATTTTTGATGTAGAAATATTTTCGTCGAACTTTGGGGGGTTCTATCAATCTCTATAATTCAGAAGCTTTCGTGTGATTGGTTAAATGCAGTGTATAGTTTGGTTTTTGTGATTGGTTAAATACAGAGTATGGAGTTCAGTTAATTGACTTCTGGAATAAATTATTTTTTTATTATTCGTAGGCAACAGTTTCTTTTTGCCATTTAGAGATATTAATTCAGATTATTAAGGAAATTCACTTTGAATATAAAAAGTTGAGCTGGGTTCCTCTTCCGCCACTTTTGTATTTTATACTTTTATCATTATTTTCACGATTTTTTTTTTTTGTTAAATATTAAAATTAAAAAAAGGTTATCATTTGACAAATGAGTGGTTCACACAAAATTAAGAGCAATAAGAATTTAGTTAGAATTAAGAGAAATGGTTAATTAGTAGAATTAAAGGAAAGTGGTTTTTCATTAACAAGAACTGAAATAAAAAACTCAATATGTTTGGAAACGGAGAACAAAAGCTCCTCTGTAAAACTCAGCTGGGTTAAAATCATTGAGAACTATAATATCATTAAAGTTATTAAAAAGAAAAAAAAAATCTTAAAACAGCACAATATAATGAATAAAATAGTCGTTGTGGTTGGTTCAGCAGAGCTGGAAAGCATCAGAGATATTTTGCGTGATAGCCTGCTTCTGTTTGTGGTCATCGACCGGTTTCGACTAGATCATCGTTTATCAACTAAATTTGCTCTGTGCAAATTGTATGTTATCACACTATTTGACAAAAAGCATCTTGATGATGGGCGAACGCCTGAAACCGGTCGATGATCACAAGAAGAAGCAGGCTATCACGGAAATTATCTCTGATGAATAAAACAGTAATAATAATAATAATAATAATCATATGATCTTCAATCTGTACTGGAATCCAACTACGACCGGACGGACAGTGCCACTGACAGAACAGTCAATCACAACCTACCCGATATTCTGCTTTATGACAAGGAGAGAATGGCAGTAACGTAGGTGGACATTGCAGTTCCGAATACCAACAACCTCCTACAAGTAATGGCGGAAAAAAAGTGGAAGTATGCAGAGCTTGGGTCCGAAATAAAGAGACTGTGGGAAGTGGAGGCTGTCCAAGTAGTACCCACAGTTCTCTCGGCAACATTAGAGCCCCATGAATTACACGAAAGTATAGCCATTCTGGAATTGGACCGAAATATTTATATCGTCCTCCAGAAAGCAGTTGTGTTAAACACATGCCATATCGTTGGGAAATTGGATTCACCCCGTACATTATTACATCTTATCCAGTTTATTACTGAGGTTAAAAAAAAAGAAATAATAATAAATAATAAAAATAAGTATAATTAAAGAAAATTCACCTTAAAATGTGATGCTTTATTCATTTTTTAGTTTAAAAGAAGAAGCCAAAATTTTTCACAAATCTAAAAAATATTCTCTCTTATTATTCTTTAAAATTAAGCTTTTTAATGGCTAACCTCCAAAAGCTTCAAATTTTTTCTATTTTTTCTTTTCTTTGAGAAAAAGAATAGAATTTTTTTTTATAGAGTTCGGTTGTAAGAAGTTTACTTTTTAATACATAATTGATTTTTTGAAAGTAAATAGCATTAAACCCAAAATGTAATAAATTCATCATAATCATAATTCTGTACAACAAATTTATTGAGCCCTGGCCTCCATCAAACGTCTCCGCCAATCATCCCTATTTTGGGCAGCCACCTTCCAATTTCTCACTCCAATTAATGCGGGCATCTCAATGACCCCGTCCAACCAACGCAATCTGCCAACCTTTCTGGTACGGTTCAGTTTTCTCCAGTAATCTTGTTAAGACCTCAACATTTCCATCCTAGCAATGTGATCCATCTGAGCCTTTCTATTATAAGTCTTACCCCATCCGGCTGTTGGTATAAGTTTCTTAATTCAAGGTTGGTACGCCTTCTCCAATTTGGACCCTCCCTTACGAGTCCGAATATTCTTCGGAGAATTTTCTCTCGAAAGAGAGCAGCAGATTTTCATCGACCTTAGAAATCGTCCATGTCCCTGAACCGTATGTAAGGACCGGGCGTATTAGAGTCTTGGTAACTTTGGTATTTCTGGATATCAGTCGATTTCTTATAAGTTTTATGAAACCCAAAGAAGTATTTACCATACTTTTTCTTATCTTTATTGTAATCTCGTTATCACGGGTAAAGACAGAACCGACAGACATAAACGACTCTTCTTCTCAAACCTATATCGACCAACAGTTTAATTTTATTAATTGAAATACAGGCCCTTAACTCTCGAAAACCAGAATATATTTCCGCTATACATCGAGCTGCATAAAACAGTAGGTATTAGATTAATTCAAGCAGATATGGAAACATTAGCATGGCTATCCATCCTAACGTTACTGATGTAAATAAAAAGTAAGTGTAATCAGTCGGATCATGGTAGCGAATTCTGGATAGCCGTCCTTTTATATTCTAACGTATCCTGCAAGATAGTGAAGGAGATTCATAGTCTTATGTCTGACTTCTCTTTCCTGAAAGTGTCTGAGAGAATTTTGGGAATACTACCATTGGTACTGGGATTCTTTTCCAGTTCTTTTGTATTTTATACTTTTACCATTGTTTTAAATTTATTATTATTATTTTTTTTTTTTTATAATATACAACTTTTTTCACAATAATAATAAATAGATTTTTTTAAAATAGATTTTCCACTCTATAGAAGAACAGTTTTCGAATTCTTCCTCGTCTGGTCTTGTATCTAAATTAAGTGATAGAAAATTGCCAATTAAAGATATGACAATACCACATGTTCAAGATATTGTCTTTTATTCATTAGATATATCTGTAACACTTTCAACATTTGTAGAATATTATCAAGAAGCGGCTAGTATTTTACATTCTCATCGTTTTGAAGTCAAGTAAGTTTTTGTTTTTCTAATTTAAAAATATTATATAGAAAAACTAGTATGTTGAAAGATGAATTTTGTCATTTAATAAATTTCTACTGTTTTTCATTTCAGTGTAGCATCATTTTATGACAGTGTTATCACAGATTTAAGCCGAAGAATACAAATAATTTGCGATAAAGAAGGGAATATGGACACTTATTTCACATTAATGTTCAAATTGAACCAGGCGAGGTATTTTTTAATACAGTTATATCATCAATGCATTCAATCTACATTAAATGATAGAAAGTAAATATTCTTCCATTTATTCTTCATAACTGTAAATATATTTGCATTTTTTTGTTTAATTTTTTTTACCTTATTATATTGTCTCTTAAGTGATGGAGGAGATTGTATCTCTAAGGATTCAGCTGATGGCTATTTGGATATTCTAGCGGATTGTCTTATTTATAAGACATTTATGAGAGATTATCAAAATAAATTTCCAATTAAAAATGATTTAGAAATTCTTTGGAAGAAATGTCCTGAATTGTATCCTTTATAATTTTTATGTAAAATAATGAATTCGAACTCTTATGCTTTATTTATGGGTTTGATAATTAAGGCAAAAGGTTTGTAATCCGATCGTTATCTGTGGTTTACATATAAATGATGCGCAGATCTTGAAGAATCTAGAACTGAATATGGACCCGAAGAAATATTTGGCTATCAATCAATAATAATCGAGATATCAAAAAACAAAAAAATCTGCATTTACATATGTATATTTAACGCAGTTTCGTGTTCTAAATACAAACTTTCTTTACTTTGTAATCTATACTAAATACTTCGTTGCCCTTACTGTTACTGTTATTATTATTATTA